>JADBJO010019572.1:0-33026 GCA_016801955.1 Conus betulinus | reverse complement strand
TAAACAAAAAAAAAAGGCACCCATGAATGTGAGAAGTGGCACGCGCTGAGAGCGTGAAAAGAGAAGCGGAGTAGTACAGGATAAGGAAATACGGGTAAGCGCGCTGTGAAAAGGTGAGGCGAGCATAGTGAGTGTGGTGCGATTACTCGCCGCGCTGATGCCGCAGGAGCGATCTGTGCTGATGTAGTGTAAGTGAATTGCATGTGTAGCTGTGTATGAATACAGGGTGCATGTGTAGCCGGTGTAGGTGATGTGTGAGCTGTCGCACGCCGGATCGTGCGACGTAGGGCGAACGACACGCTGCGAGTGCACGGTCTTCTTTTTTTGTTTTTTTCCTTTGTAGATACCTGGCCAGAAGTTTCAGGCGCACCGGGATTGTGTTGTTACTGATGGCTCGTGTCTTTTCTGGCAAGTTGCAATTCTCGAGATGATCCTGGGTGGGACTGCGAACTGTATTCAGACTTGTTGCCCAATCTTCGAGTTGGTCGATCCTTGGGTTTATGACACATTAAAGCACTAACAAATTCGCTTGGCAGCCGTGGGAGTGGCTAAGGAATACCCCATCACATTGGGTAGTGACACCCACCTAATAGTGGCGCATCTTTTTGTCTACTTCATTGCTAGAAACCGCCGCCCAGTGGGGGACTAAGCCGTTTCGCTACCGGCGCAAGGACAGCCGCCCTGAGTCTTCTCTTCTGTCTTGGGATCTATTAAATACCCATCTGCCTACCCTCTGTCCATGAAGGAATCAGTCCAGGACCTGAATGATTCCTTTCCGGATGGGGGAGTCCTCTGCCGACGAACCTGCATCTCATGCCCGACATTGAGCGAGGTCCAGGTCGTTCCGCTCGATTGACTCTAGCCGCGGGCCTGCCCGCCTGGCACTTCCTTTTATGACACAACACGCCGTTCTAGGTAAGAAGATTATTCTTCGTATATTAGCAGAAACTAGTTCGAAAGTACTTTTTGTTATGCTTGATGCCAAAACGCCCTTTTCGCAAGCCTAAATGAAGAGGTGTTAGTTAAAAGAGACAGAGGAAAAAAAAAGAAAACGTCTTTTTTTTATTTAATATCCAGATTCTCACATTCCGGCTTGCTAATAAGGTGAGTTCATCTGCTGTAGTCGAGCCAGTGTCAGCGAAGCGCCTCTCGAATAGTTTATATAGTGACCCCATTCGGAGCTGTTACAATGTGTGTTTTATGTACATCAGACTCTATTTCTGGCTATTTCCTCGATTACCCAATGTTCATGACCGGTGATTGTCTTTTTCATAGAGCGGCCCCCGCAGTCGGACCTGGAGGGTAGAGGAAGCAATAAGGAGAAGACTCATTTCATGCCGATTGCCTATAAAAGAAATTCCGCCTTGTGTCATATTTTAGTGGCACCAAGAGAACGTATAGGCGTTGTCTTCGTCTGTGCTACATAGAGATGGTTGTTCGGAGCGCCCTGCTGCACCTTTAACCAGAGGAAGGCGATATCCTGAGCCATAGGTTGGATATTCCTGCCCAGCCCCCAGAAGTCTTGCTGCGATATGCTTGCGTGCCTAGCCATCGCGCTCTGGCTGCTGCCGAAAATATTCTTATTGTTAAAATGATTTGCAAGTTAAAACGCCAAGAGATGCCGAGAGGCATATGCGCCGACGTAAAACGATTAAATAGCGGTGCCCTTCATCCGAAAAAATTAATTAAGAGCGCAGAAACAGCGGGATTTACTCCATCGCCGACGCCCCGCGCTGGCCCGCCTCCTTTGCCTCATTTGTCATGGTTACTGTTCGTACCGGGTCTGTACTAAGGTGATTGTATTAATTACTGAAGAGCAGTATATATATATGATATTTTTTTTTTAATGGGAGGGAACTGCTAAGAAAGGAGGGCCCATCTGATATGACCGAGAGTTATCTTATTAAAATATTTTCTTTTTTATTAATTTTTTTTTTTTTGCCTGCCCAGCACCGCGGACAAATAAGAGGCCCCGAGTTAATATTCTATATTTCACACATTAGAAACAAAACTGCGGGAAATCTTTTACTAAAAATTAAATGATAGATTTCAGATTATACTTTAAGCAATAGAGAAATTTAAGTGATAATATATAATATAAAGATGCGTTCGCACACACTGTTTTTCATAGTCTTTACTTTCAAATGCCACCAACACATTTAGGCTTAATATGCTTATGATCCGAGAACTTCTCTAGATAAGACAATGATACTTCGCTCGCAGCGGCGGTTTTTGGGCTTTTTTTTTATTTTTGTATTTTTAGGTTACTGGCGTTCGTTCCGCATTTGGTCAGACGCCTTCCTACTCAATGGCCCACCAGCGTCGCTTGGAGAGGCCTGGCTTGGTCTATCCGTCTATCGTCGCGACTGGCAGATGCACAGCCAGCAGCGGGGACCGGAAACGGACCCTACGCGCAACCTGTCGGACTCAGGGTATGGTATGAGGTACGTCGAAGGAGCAGTCCTCCAATGGGACTACTTACTCTTACCGGACAACCGGGCGATTCAGCAGATCTTACTATTTTGAATGAGTGGAGTATGGAAGGCATTAGTGCGAAAGGGATTGACATTGTGTTGTTGTCCTGTGAATTAATGTGTAGGCGTGTTCCTCGTTTCTTCTTCCTTTACTTGGCGGCACATAGCGATTAGTGGTGTATTTAGGGCAAACAATAGGCGGGTGACCCGGGTTCTGGGGAAAGGTGTATTGGGGTTACTTTGTCCCCTTAAATAGATAGTTTTCTGATAGGTATCTATCCTTCTTCTCTAATTCCCACCTTCTCAGAACTTGCTCCTCGTCTGTCCTCTCTTTTCTTCTTTAGTTTTCCCTCGTCCCATATCTGTGTGAATGAGAATATTTATGTTAGTGTTGTCGAAATAAATGTTCTTTTGAATTTACCCCTGCGTTTCCTGGTGTCGGGAGTTTTGGGGTGTCGACTGTGTCTTGTCTTGTGCCTTTTCTCCGCACTACTTACTCCGTCTCCTTCCTAACCCCTAGGTCACTTGACCTTGACACAAAGAAAGCTCTTTATCTTCTGTGCCGTGCGTTTAACAATTGCAAAGAAATGTCTCGGGAAGTCTTCTTTAAAATATTTGATTTCAAAATCAGCCAGTGTCATTGTACTCAACAAAATACGGGGTCTGCAACTTTTAGAGCACATTGAGAAATACACACAGAGGCTAGCTGACATGAATGTTCAAGAATGGTCGGCCATCGATTAGATTAGGATAGAAACAGATATCTTGTACAGATCTTTACAGCACATCTTGTACAGATCTTCACAGTGTGGTTTCGGAATTAGTCGCTATTTTCAGTTTCTGGACATCTTTTGCCTTAGAGTGGCTTTGACACAGGCAAGACTTGGGGCACTACTCTATAAGAAACAATACCGAGAGATTTGTGAAAATCCCGTCGCAATATTTTGCCCATACTGTATGAATGCGGATGAGGATGAAAAGCATCTTATACATGCATGTCTTTTGTATACTGATTTAAGAGACAGGTTTCTTCTGGTCTCTATCTTAATGTTCCGTTAGAAATTCTTTTGAACGGTGTAAGATAAAGTTACTCTCGTGCAGTGGCAAAATACATATTTCACTCACTTAAGCGTAGACAAAAAAACCAACCACCAACCAAGCAAGCAAACAAACAAACCAAAAAAAAACCCCAGTTAACTGCCTTTGAAAATACATCAATGGTCATCAGTTAGATATAGCTTCGGCTGTAATATGAAAAGCTGTAGAAGTGTGGTGTGTTTTCTTCTTCCAAGTCAGAACGCTCATAATCGGAGTTATGAGGAGCTTGGTGATCCGGATAGTAATGTTGAATGAGTGAGATTGTATCTGAGCTAAGATTATTTACTTTGAAAGTATATATGTATATCAGAAGTGTGTGATTTTTGTATGTACGTGCTGTTGTTTTCCCGCCATCTACCCACTCCCTCCCCACCCACATCCCCAATATCTCCTACTACCATTGTGCAAGATGCCTATGACATGCATGCATTAAACATTCGCGTTCGCATTCTCTCTCTCTCTGTCTCTCTCTCTATCTCTCTCTCTCTCTCTCGATAGCTACAGCACCTCTCTCTCACTCTCGTTTTCCTTTCTTTTAAGTCAAAATGTATTATTAAATAACAATTATTTGCTTGTTTGGAGTTTGTCTTGTGAGTCTGTGTGTCTGGATGTTCATATTTTCCTCCCACCTTGACATTGAACAAACGAATGATCTCCCCTCACTGCCTTGTGGTCGGTGGTGTCTCAAATATATTGGGCTAGTATACCTATAACATTCAGTCCATTTTCATACTTTGTTTGGAGTTTTTGTGTTTCCAAGCTTTTTGTAGCTTTCTAAAAAATCGTTATTAGCATCATCATCATCATCGTCGCATCATCATCATCATCATCAGCAGCAGCCAGCAGCAGCCAGCAGCAGCAGCAGCAGCAGCAGCAACAGCAGGAGCAGCAGCAGACAGAAGCAGCAACAAAAATACATGTATATTCTTCTTCTCCACCTCTTCTTCACTTCTTTTCGTTCCTCTTGATGTTGTTCTTCTTGGTCTTGTGCTTATGGTTCTTCCGTTCTTCTTCTTTTTCTTCCTCTCGTTTTTGGTGTACCTCCTCCTCTCTCCTCCTTTTCCTCTTTTCCTTCTTCTTGTTTCTTCTTGTTCTTGTTCTTCTTCTTCTTGTAGTTGTAGTGTAGTAGTAGGAGTAGTATAGTAGTAGTAGTAGCAGTAGTAGTAAGGAGTAGTAGTAGAGGTAGTAGAGGTTAGTAGTAGTAGTAGTAGTGTAGGTAGTTAGTAGTAGTTGTATGTTGGGCTGTTTGTTCCTTCATTCGTTGTTGTTCTTGCTTACTTCTTCTTCTTTCTCTTTCTTCTTCTTCTTCTTCTTCTTTACCTTCTTACTTCTTCTTCTTCTTCTTTTACCTCTCTGATGACATATTCTGCGTGTGTTTCAGGCGTGCGCATCGTCTGTTCTGCATTGGAATATTCCTGGGTTTCACGATTCTCTTTCATCTTCTTTGGGCGGAGCAAACATATCGGAAATGACTCGCCCGACCACCAACTGCCTTTGGACATACCGACAAGTAGCGGTTCCCTGCAACGGAATCTCTCTCTCGCGGGAGTTTCGGGTTGGTAAATCTTTCTTTTTTTTTTGCCAGTCGCCTGGTTTTCTGTTGTGTCATAACCTTATCATTATCAATCGCGGTATTCTTTCTTCTTTTCTACCTCCTCCTCCTCTTTTTAGCTTCTTCTCTATTTCTTCTTCGTCTTCTTCTCGCTTTTTCACCCACCACCACCACCACCACAGGACCACCCACCGTAGTCGTCATCGTCGTCGTTGTCTTCTCGTCTCTCCATCATCATCATCATCATCATTCATCATCATCATCAGCATCATCATAATCATCACCAATCACCATCATCATCATTATCATCATGAGGAGGAGAAGGGAAAGGAGAGAAGAAACGAGAAGGAGACAGTTGGAAAACAACAACAACAACAACAACAACCGGCAACAACAACAATGGCAATAACAGCAAAAAACAGCAACAGCAGCCAATAGTAGTAGCAGCAGCAATAGCAACAATAACAACAACAACAAAAGTAGAGGGGGGAAGTGGGAAAAATCAAGAAGAACAAGAAGAAGAAGAAAAACAACAACAAAACAAAACAACATTAAGAACAAGAAGAAAAAGAAGAAATAGGGCATAGAAGAGAAGATGAAGAAGAAATAGGAGAAGAACGAGAAAGACAAGAAGAAGAACGTGTGGAATAAAGGAGAGGAACAACAAAAAAAAAAGAATTAATAAGGAAGACCAGGAAAGAGAGAAAAAAAAAGCGAAGAAAGACCCAGGAACCAAATGTGTAAAAAGGAGAAAAAAAAAAAAACGAAACTAAAAACAAACCAAACCACATCTAGATGCAAAGTGAAACGACTGCAGGCGGAAATCTAAACATATATCTTAAATAATGTCACGCGAACCGCCCAGATGGAAACGTGGACAAACGATCGTCACAAGACAAAACAAACAACGTGTTTCGACCTCTTAGGTCTTCAATCAGCAGTGAAAACAAAAGCGAAAAAAATAACGAAAATGCACTTAGCTTGATCGCTTCAGATTGCTTCTGAGTTCAGCGCAAGGAAGAAGGCGGCCATTCTTCCTTGCGCCTGAACTCAGAAAGCAAATCTGAAGCGTTTATTTAAAAACCAACCACACACACACAAAAAAACAAACAACAAACAAAACAAACAAGCAAAAACAACCGAAGAAACGAGTAACAAGAATAAGCAGAAGGTGATGGTAATGAAGAAGAGGAATAAGGAAAAAGATAAAGATGAGGATTGATGATGGTGATGAGTTAAAGAGCCTGCATGACAACAAGGGACGTAACCCTTGGGGTTCATTTCCCTTTCGAACCCCCCCCCTCCCCCCCGTCCCCTCTTCTCCTTCATCCGAACACAGTTATGCTTTTTCTACGCTTGCGATGGGTGTTCTCTTTTGCCTTGTTGTAAGAATTTGAATCCGGACCCAAGGCCTTGCTGGCACATTAAACAAGAACAAACAGCTAATAATGACAACGACAACAAAGGCAGCAGCAGCAGCAGCAACAAAACAACAACGATGACAACGACGACAATGAGAAGAAGAAGAAAGAAGCAGAAGAAGATAGTATTAGTAGTACTAGTAATAATAACAACAATAATAATAATAATACAAATGAGAATAACAAGAGTAATGATAATGAAAATGATAAAGATGATAATAATGAATAATGATAAAAAAATAATGGATAATGATAAAGATAAGAATAATAATAATAATAATAATAATAATAATAATAATAATAATGATAGCAACAACAACATCAACAATAACAATATAATAAATGTAATACTGATAATGATAATAATAACAACAACAACACAATAATAATAATAATAATAATAATAATAATAATGACAGGACGACGATATTGACGATGATCATGATGATGATGCACGCGCGCGCACACATACACACACACGACCACACAACGTACACACGCCACGCACGCAGAGCAACAACAGATGTGTACTTGCTTTTCTGATATCAACAGGTGTAATGACGACAACACACATGCATACACTTGTATACGTATCTACATCTATTCGTTCACACAGCCTACATTTATAGACACATGCATGACATGGTAACAATTGTATGCATTCGCATCTGTGTGTGATATATACATATTATTCAACGAAAAGATCGGTGGCTCAAATGAAGAACGAAAGCTAACTGATTAATAAAGTAGGTATACAGCGCGCAAATGAAACTGTTATAAAAAAAAAAAATCCTCTTGCACGCACACTGTCACAGCCTAATACTGTCACTGGTCGCAGATAGGTCAAGACAACACCCGTTCCCATCACAACCACCCCCCCCCCCCCCCCCCCCCATCCCCCCCCCCCCCCCCCCCCCCCCCCCCCCCCCCCCCCCCCCCGCCCCGCGCGCTTGTAGACAAACCATTGTGGTCTTTGATTCAAAGGTGGTGGATCCCAGTTTTGTTTAAATTTCTCTCCAGTGCATCGGTTGATTAATCATCTGATCCCAGGTGGGTTTGTTTGGTTTTTAAAAATACATTTTGAGAAAGAAACTATTCTCGTTTCTATGGAACGTAAAGCAAAGCTCCCCCCCCCCTCCCCCCCCCCCCCCCCCCCCCCTCCCCCCAAAAATCATTGTGACTGTGACCTGAATATTGTGGCAAAGGTGGATTAAGAATGATTAATATCCGGGCATTTGTGTCGTCTCTATTGAAAACAGGTTGGTTGAGAGAAGACCGCTTGTTCAATGTGAACAGAGGAAATTTAGAATTTAACATGTGTCCTGACTTACAAGAGATTGGAAAGCTTAGTGCAGAATAGATAGCGAGCCAGCGAAAAGAGCAAAGGAGTCGATTTTCGTGTTCGAATTTAGAGCGTTGAAAATTGGGATTTCTTGCAGCTACAAAGCAATTACTCTGGGAAAACCCCGCAAGAATGAAAAGAATTTATTCTGGAACTGATGAAAGCATTTATCAGTCTTGGTTGCTGGCGTAGAGGATAAGATGATGAGTAGAATTAAGTCTGCGTACTTCAAAAACTGGCCGCTTTGCAGATGCTGAAATTTGTTGTTAAAGATTAAACACTGGTGGAGAGTGACCCAGAGGCTGCGAATAGCTGGTGACAGGGAAACAGTGGAACCATTATCAAAACGAAGTCAGGAAGAGAAAAATTTACTGAGGAAACTTTTTCAGGCGAGTTAAACATCAGCTCAGTATGTCGTCATATAGTTGTAACTTCTTGCGAATCATTCATGTTTTAAGTCAGAAGTACAACCGTCTGTGTCTGAGATAACGTTTTGATTTTCTGTGACAGTGGCAGACTGGTCAAGCTGAGTATTTTCAGTAAATCTCGCACGCCAGTGTGGGAATGACGACTGACGATTTCAGAGACACAAGTAACGTACAGCTCAAATAGAATGGGTTCCAGGACAGAACCCTGCGGTACACCATAAGACAGAGGAGATGGTCGAGAACTGTGTCCATTTACGCGGATACGATCCGCCTGAAGCACTACCAGTCAGACAGTCAGTCAGTCAATAGCATCAAAGGAGGCTGAAACGGCGAGCAGAGCCAGAACGAATATTTTAATCATCGTCCAAGGAAATCAATAATAAATCAGAGCTAATTCTCAGCAGAGCTGTCTTAACACAATGTCCTGATCTCCTGACTGACTGATGGGCTAGCAACTGTGAAAGAATGGTTTTTTTTTTCGCTTATTTTGGACAGAAAAGAGACAGGTTTGAGACAGATCTGTAGTGTGTTGGAAACCCTTGGATCAAGGGAGGGTTAATAAAAAAAAATGGGCTACAGTCTGAAACTTTGGAAAAAAAAAAATATTAAAAGAACCAGACAAAAAGGATCCCTTTATAACACAAATGATACGGGGACAGTGCTTACAGGTGTCTGAATTTCTGTTTGTTCTGTTAGTTGTGAGAGAAATACATTCGTCTGCGACTTTTAATCGCACAGTGATCATGGATTGTTAACTGTCATTGAAATGGATGCATAGGTTTTGACGAATTGTGTGACTTTTAACGGCTTGCATTCACAAAATAGCTACATTGTAGCTTCGTAGTTACGTTGTCACTCATCGGTAAGCGTTTTCTACAACTGACATAGTAATTGCAGCGTTTGCGGAGGATGGTGGTAGTGTTACTTATACTGGTCAAGATTCGTACGGTACATATGCTGAAGATTTTTTTTTGCTGTAGATCTGTGTGGGTATGATTAATGTGTATACGACATTTTAGAATTTTTCTAACAGTATGTCATGACTTTTGGATTCATTTGTAGTCATGACAAAGCCAGATATACTTTTTTTAGGTACTGTCTCTGTACCAGTTGTAATCTTTCACTTTACCATCGTGCTAATTTTTGCTTGCCTGCATATATTTTCTTTATCTCATGTATTCAAGGACTTGCTGATATACCAATCATGGCCAAACTTTGTCATACCCCAAAGCAAGCATGTGGCTACGACCTTAAAAAAGAAAAACAAAACACTCCGCACTGTAATCTCCATTGCTTTTTGCATTCTCACCATGTATGATTCGTAAACATGGACTTAAAATCCATCTGTTTTTCATTTATGAGCGAGCACCCCTCCCCCTCCCTTAAATCCCAAGTCCTGTGGATGAGCGCATTGCATGATAAAAATCTATAAACACAACAACAAACAGATAATCCCCAAACCAGCCCTTTCATTTACATTAATTCCATTTGAGTGTCAATAAAAGACTAAAAAAGGACAAAGCTATTGTATGCATATATGATAATGATGATGTGATGATGGTGATGATGATGATGATGATGATGATGATGATGATGATGGTGATCTTTCTGTCTTTCTGCGTACGCAGGCTGATACTTCTATGGATACTCCCTGTGTAGACAGGCAAGTATTATTCCCATCTACCCAAGACAGGGAGTGGAGGTTGTGTATATGACCGTTTTTTAATCCCCGCCATTAAGGCAGCCATACTCCAAACGTCGGGGAAGGTGCATGCTATGTGTAAACGTGTCATCCATATCAACGGCCAAACTGGCCTTCTCTTCCGAAAGTTGGTGATGGGATTTTTACGTGTGTGCAGGATGTCATGCGTGCGTTCACATACGAAACCTCGGTTTATAGTCTCATTCGAAGGACTGTATGGGAAAATGGAGTCAGAGCCAATGTTAACTCCAAGGGAAAAAAACTCCCCTGTACCGAAACGGCCCGGCGGAGAATCGAACCCGCAACTCCAGGATCACGAGTCCGGCGCTCTATTCCGGCCCCCATTGTGATGATGATGACGACGACGACAGCAACAAAAGCAACAACAACAGTAGTACTATAGTAGTAGTAGTAGTAGTAGTAGTAGTACTAAACACAACACGAGACGGTTACATTAGACTGGACAGGTTTTAGACGTTAAAACGTAAGAGGATTGATCAGACTGGGATTGAAAGTTGCTATGGACCAAGTAATGGATTTGACGATAGATTGAAGATTGAAGATTGAATCCGTTGCTGTGTGGGTTAGAGAGTGGCATGCACTGGACTGATTGTTAAAATGGATTAGGGATTAGTCGGGTATTGGCTGTCTGTGTGGATCAGGGGATGGAGTGAAGTGCAGTGGTTGTTTTGGGATTTGAGGTGGGATCGGATGGGGATGGGCTGGTGTGGATAGAGGACGGACTGTGGTGGTGTGGTTGTTAGAGAAGGTGTAGATAAATGGGGCGGAGGACGGGGGGGGGGGGGGGGGGGGGGGGGGGGGGGGGGGGGGGGGGGGGGACCAACTGCTGCTGCCTGGGGCTAGAAGATGGGTTAAACTGGACTGTTTTTTTTTATTTTTATGGCCAGGGAACGGATTTCATGTGGCCTGTCGGATAGACTGGACTAGAATGCAGTGCGTGTGATGATGTGGGTTGAAGAATGCCCTATGGCCAGGGACTGGTTGTTTGGTTTAGGTCATGGGGAGGGTCTTAGTGGAATGGGTGACGTTTAGATCAGGAGATGATGAATTACATTGGATGGATTGTTGTTAAGGGTTGAAGAATGGGTCGGGCTGGATCGGTTGTTGTGGTAAATTAAGAGATGGATTTGAGTGGATTGAGAAACATCACAATTTCGCGTTGTTGTCGAAAGAACCAGTCCCGTGTGGGGAACTTGTCTCGGTCAGCTTTGGGTGTCTTGTGGTATTCACGGGTATTTTTCTTTCTACATTTTGTGCCAGTACCAGTGTCAATGCACAAAAATGAATACGCCAGCCGGCGTGTTGTTAAGGGTTGAAGGATGTGTCGCGCTGGATCGGTGGTTGTGGAAGATTAAGAGATGGATTTTGACTGGATTGGGTTTGATGGATTTGACTGGATTGAATGTGATGGAGTAGACTGGGTTTGATTTGATGGGCGAAGGGATGGATTGTTTGATTTCGTGGGCCAAATAGATGCGGACTGGAATGATTGCTTGTGGGATATTTAGAAAGTGGGGATGAATCGTCTGTATAGTATGTTAAGGAAATCAGAAATGTTTTGCAATGAGTGGTCACGTTAAGAATTATATTGACAGGCGGGCATGTTCATTCATATTGGTCGCTTTTGACATTCGAAGTGCATTCAACGCCTTCTTTCTTGCGCTGAACACAGAAGCGAATCAAAGCTAAGTGCATTTTCGTTATTTGTTTCATGTTTGTTGCACCTGAAGAAGACCTAAGAGGTCGAAAAACGCGTTTTGTGGTTTGTCTTGTGACTCGTTTTGTCCACGTTTCTCTTTCCGGTGGTGGTGGTTCGCTGACATTTATTTAAGATTTGTTTGTTTAAAATTGATTGAATTATTTCTCTTGAGCAGTCATGTTCTTCATGTTTTGTCGATTATATCAAGCTGTCCAGCTTTCATGTGTTTTCTTTATTATCTTTAATGTATCTTTCATTATCTTAAGCTGTTCCCCCTTCATGTTTTTTTTTGGTTTGTTATCTTCAGTGAATCTGGGTATGTCTCTTACTTCATTGTGAATCAAGTAAATTTTGTCCCGTGTTTTGACTGGAAAATGGAGGGGGAGGGTGAAAAAAATGAGGGGGGGGGGGGAAGAAGGGAGGGGGGGGGGGGGGGGGGGGGGGGAGAAGAGGGAGAAGAGAAAGGAAAGAGACAGTGTGATAGAGATGGAGGAAGTGAGAAGAAGGGCGAAAGGGGGGGGAACGTGGGGTGGGGAGTGTGGGAGGGAAAGAAGGGGAGGGGGAGAGGGAGGGAACTAGGGAGAAGGAGTAGTAAAAGATTTAGATTTGCTAGCTATTTAAATCCGTTCGTGTTGTTTTTGAACCCACCTTTTGCGTTTGTTTGTTTGTTTGTTTGTTTGGTTTTCAAAGAAAAAAGAGTTATGTCTTCATTTTGTAAAAAGAAATAAGCTTTTGGTAAATCTGACTATAAACTGGCCTTTGGTCGATTCGTCTTTTTCATGCGCGCGCGCGTGCGCGAGTGTGTGTGTGTGGTGTGTGTGTGTGTGTGGTGTGTGTGTGTGTGGTGTTGTGTGGAGGTGTGTGTGTGAGAGAGAGGGAGAGAGAGAGAGGAGAGAGGAGAGAGAGAGAGAGAGAGTCAGTGTGTGTGTGAGGTTGTGGTGTGTGTGTGTGTGTTGTGTGTGTGTGTGTGTGTGTGTGTGCTGTGTGTGTGTGTGTGTGATAGAGACGCTTGACGCTTGACGCGCGCTTTCACGCCGCGCCATTTTATTGTGGGGCCCTCGGTCCGTCCACAGGAGTACGCACATACATAACATTTCATCATAAACAACAACAAAAAAAATTGATTGAAACGTTGATTACAACATTTTTTTTTTCTGTTTAGAATTTCTATTCTTCCTATATCGTCAGTATTACTATTACATGTGAGTTTCTCTGGTTTTTAAGGCATAGAAGATGTACATTGCAATATCTCTTATGGTTTTCCAGTGTTTATCGTTTTGTAGCAGACTTTTTCCATTGTGATGATTGCGTTTTCTGTTACTGAAGTGTTTGAAAAATGTATTTTGTTCGTAACTGCCTGTAATTTGGACACCACATTAAGAAGTGCATTTCTATTTTCTACTGTTGGGCAGAAGGGGCCATGCTGTTGTTGATAGCTTGATTGTCTATATATTTGTTTATTGCCATGCAGTTCGCTATTCCTAATCGTAGTCTTGTCCAATACTTTCTGAACTTCGCCATTGTGATTGCGCGATAGTATTCTTCAGGTTTGGTGTATAGTTTTGAATGTATGATATGTTGTTAAATCGTTCACTATTCGCTATTTTGTTTTGTCAGTTGCTGTTTCTGTTTGTAACAATCTATGATTCTTTGTTTTTAGTGTTTATGATATAAAATCTTTGCTCGTTTCCTACGCCTTCATTCAACCAAACTTCAGAGAAGCCATACATATCCAAGCAGCGGTTTAATTTCCCAGTGTCCAGGGTTTGTCAATTTCTGTTTTTTTTTTTTTTTTCTTTCATATGCTTGTCTAGGTATCCTGTCTGGAGTCCATCTTCATTAATTTGAACCAATATCTGATTGCTTTTTATTGAAACTATCTATACTGATCGGATATCTTCCTAAATTCTCCGTACTACTAAGTTATTTGGCGTTTTCCTTCACTACCCCCAAGTATCTTTTACATGCGAATAGATGTATATCTTCCACCGCTGAATAACGAGTCAAACCCCATACTTCTGCTGCGTACAGTAGCAGTGGCTTGACCCTGTGTATCAAATAGCTTAAAAAGTATATATATATATCTAAGTGTCCTAAACTGTACATTGTTTTCATTATTTCACCTATTTCCCTTTCGCCCTTCCTGCATATTCTGAAAGTGAAATATCTACTGAGAGTTAGTCGTTAGAGTAAAAACTTAAAGTATTTGTAGCTGTTAAACTACCTCAATTTCTTCCCCTATATATAGTTCCATTTTTCTATAGTCTGCCAAGGTATCCTCACCTTTTTCTAAAGACCATGATGATTTTTGTTTTTGGAGATTAACCTTTAGTCCAACGCGGTCTGAGGCTTCCTGTACGTTCTTTATTTTGGTTTTGCAGACCTGCTGGTGTTCTTGCTATTAAAGGCTATGTCATCAGCGAAATAAAGTGAAAATATATTTCTGCCTTTCCGGGTAAGAATTGATATCCGTGTGTGGTCTTCCTTAGCTGTAACATTGTCTGCAACTTCTGTAATTAGTAATGAAAAAGATTAGGGGGGACAGTAAGCACCCCTTGTTTCACTCCTGTGTGACATTTCAAAGAAATCTGTTAGTTCAGTTCCATGTCTTACACATGCTTGTACTGTTTTTATAGATAGCTTTTGGCATGTTAATCATCTTCGTAGATATTTTGTGTTTCTGTAGGGATTTCCCAAAGTTTTTCTCAATTTACTGTATCAAACGCGTTTCTGATAACCATTGAAGGCTACATACAATTTTACTTCTTCTTCTGCCATATAGGCAGTTACGTATCACAGATGTTAGTGTGAAAATATGGTCTACTGTTGAGAAAATCTTTCCTGAAGCCTGTCTGTTCTTTGCTAATTTTATTTTATGCTTCTGCCCAATCATATAGTCTTGTATTTAATATTGCTGTGTAAATCTTGCTTATGCATAATAAGGATATTCCTCTATAGTTTCCTGGATTTCTGTCCATCTCCCTTCTTGTGTAGTGGTATGATCACCGCCCTTGACCATTCTATGGGGAAATAGCTTATCTTGATATAACTTATTGAACAATTTCGTTAAGAATGGCACTATATTTTTGGTCTTATAGAGTTTTGAGAAAATTCAGGAGGGATTTCTTAATGCCTGGTGATTTGCCTTTTTTTAAATTTTTCTGTAGCTGATCTTACTTCGTTTTTCGGTTTATCTCTTCGTCTAATTCTTGTACATGAATTTCGTTTAACACTTCTTCTTCTTGTGGTCCTTCTTCTCTATCGTACGTTTAGTATTTCTGTGTCTTGTGGATTCAAGATGCTTTCGAAATGTGCTTTCCACTGTGTAATGTTAATGGATGGTAATGTGTTCTTCGTTCTTCTAAAACACTTTTTATGGTGCTCTCCAGAACATTCGGCTGTCCTTAAGATTTTTGTACTAGTGTGTCGTATGTTTGCTTTTTATACTGTTTGTTTTTTTTCTTTTCTCTAATTGTTTCTTTTGTATACTGCTCTTTTGTTCCTGTAAGCCTCTTTCCTTCTCTTCATAAAAATGGTTGGGTTTTTAATCCTTTTTCGTCCATGTCAGTCTATTGGGTGCTTGTTTTTTGCTTCTTTTTTTTTGATTTGACATTTTATTATCATACCAACTGTTTGTAGTAGCATGTAGTGTATGTTTTTTTAAGAGAAGAGAGAGAGAGAGAGAGGAGAGAGAGAGAGAGAGAGAGAGAGAGAGAGAGAGTCTCTGTGTGTGTGTGTGTGTGTGTGTGTGTGCGCGAGCGCGCGCGCGCGCGTGAGTGTGTGTGTGTGTGTGTGTGTGTGTGCGCGTGCGTGTGTTTTGTGTGCGTGCGTGCGTTTGTGTGTGTGTGCGTGTGTGTGGTGTGTGTGGGGTGCGTGTCTTTTTCCTCTTCAATTTGTTTATTAAGCACCCAAACTCACAGTATCCAATCGCCACAGATCCCGTAATTCTACACCAAACCCCACCCTACCCCTGGCTCATTACAAATCATTTATGATCCTACAGATGACGACACAGAAGCCAGACGATTGAAGAAGGAGGTGCGCGTGTGCTCATCTGGGTGATGACGTCACCCCAGAACCTCCAAACGAAAGCGAAGATGGTGCGAGACACGTGGGGACAGAGGGCCAATAAACTGATCTTTTTCAGCTCGGAGACCAACAAGGATTTTCCCCACAGTGGGACTGGACGTTCCCGAGGGTCGGGAGCACCTGACGGCCAAGACCACACGAAAGGGCTTCGCTACGTCTACGAAAAGCACCTGGATGACGCCGACTGGTTTATGAAGGTGAGCAGGGGCGGATCGTTTTTGACTGGAGGGGAGGAGTGGTGTGTCAGGTTTCAATCTATCTATCTATCTATTTACCAGTCCATCTATCTATTTATATGTCCTGTCTGTCTGTCTATCGATCTGTCTGTCTGTCTGTCTGTCTGTCTATCTGTCTGTCTGTCTATCAACCTATTTACCAGTCTATCCATCCATCCATTTATCTATCTGTCTGTCTATCTATCTACCTATTTACTAGTCTATCCATCCATCTATCTATCTATCTATATCTATCTATCTATCTATCTACTACTTATTTCTCTCCCTCCTCTCTCCCCTTCTCTCTGTCCTCTGGCGCGGAAAAAAAAATGGCGACTAGGCAGCAGTGTCAGTGGTTTTGGCTCTACCTTCGGCTTCAAAGTGCGGCGTTCATGTAGCATGCTAGTGAGTAGCGAAGTGACAGTAAGGTGTGTAAACAGACAGTGAAGAACAGTAGCAGACACAATGATTGACATTAATCTGTGGAGAAGCAGAAATTGGACATTTGTGTGTATCAGTGGCAAGGTCACACAAAAAATTCACACAAAGGGCCCAGCCAGGTGAGCGGAAGCGAGGCGGTGTCGGCGACCGGTGTTGTGGTTGACATTTTTTTTTTTTTTTTTTTGACATGCATTGTTCTCAGTGTGCATTGTTGTTCTCAGCGTCTCCCTGGGAAATTCGCTGAGAATCAATCGCTACCTCATTGGTGTGAGCAACGACACCTCACCACCAGTGAGCCTTCGACTGGTCACACACGCCAGGTGCAACCAGTATCGAGTGCAAACACAGTGGTGTTATGACAGCGCGTACACGTGTTTGCCTGTACACAGCCAGGCCCTCGTCACACTGTGCTTAATTTATGCCCTCGTGGTCGGTGCGACGCCTTCTCCTGTCTCATGACGTGGAGACGAACCCCGGACCTTTGCCGAGGCCATGGCAGTGTCACAGAGGATGATGTTCCGCAAACACCTGCTGCACACGTGGAATCAGCGACACAACAACACGTCACCCATGACTCCGCACAGCAAAAATTTCTTTCAGGCCATCGACAAGACAGAGTAAACAAAATAGCGAAGAAAATAACTTGATTCGAAGTGATCTGTCTGTCGTCAAAGTCCGAACTGAAACGCGTCAGTGAAAAGTGTGATGAAATTAATGAACGTTGCAATAGACTTGAACAGGGAAACACCCGTCTGTCAGAGGCCGTGTCGGAAATCACCGAAGACACACAGCCCTCAACACAGAATCAGCGGAGAAGAAAGAGGTCACACACACAAACTCGCCCCAGTATGTGGACAGACTACGCAACAACATGAGAAAATGAACTGTGAATTGACCGTTTAGAGGAGTTTTCCCTTTGGGATAATATACGGTTCTATGGTATCCCTATGTTGCTCTGACAGAGAAAACTATGACCAGTGTGCGTCAGCCGTGGTGTCAGCACTGAACAGTGTAGAGGGCCCAAAGCAGTGGAGGGAGAGACGACATCGTCAGAGCACATAGAATCGGACAGGGTGACCCCCCAAACCCATGATCGTCAAAGTGCGTAGTTTGGAGGGACAAGTTGGAGATCCTGAAGAATAAAGACTTCAGAAGTCAGCTTGAAGGGCAAGGTGTGCGGGTGGCCAACGACTTGCCCAGATTGCAAACAGCAATGGTGGCACAGGCCAAAACGTGACAGGATGTCAGCTTACTTTGACAGAGGCGTGATGAAGATCATACGAGCACCGATGTCGTACGCAAAGGTGTTGATTTTGCATTTATCTTCGGTTGTCGCCAGATGTAATTTTGCATTTTGATTTGTTTGCGCTTCCTTGGCATTAGAGCCGAAAGAGCTTTTGCCAATAAATTCTTTGTCATTTGTCTGTGTCTCTCTCTCGCTCTCTCTCTTTTCTCGTTCTCTCTCTCTCTCCACACACGCACGCACGCATGCACGCATTCACACATGCACGCACGCAAGTACGCGCACATACGCACACACCCAACACGCATGCTCGCATGACACACACACACACACACACACACGCACACGCGCGCGCGCGCGCATGCACGCATTCACACATGCAAGCACGCAAGTACGCCGCACATACGCACACACCAACACGCATGCTCGCATGCCACACCACACACACACACACACGCACACGCGCGCCGCGCACCGCGCGCGCACTTGCGCGCACATACACAGATACACTTACACACTGGCGGACAGCCAGCCGGAGAAAGAGACTACAGAACAACAGAGAGGATGACAAACACAGACAGAACAATTACACGCCGCAGATCACAACATAGAGCGCACACCTGTTAGACCCGAGAGAGGAGCGATACCCCCCAAGAGAGAGAGTGAGCAGAGATCCCCCCCCCCCGAGAGAGGACGAGAGAACGAGAGAGAGAGAGGAGATGAGAGAGAGAGAATGAGAGAGTCTCCTTTTAAAGATTACAACACCCTGTCCGTCCAACGTTAGTCCCCATGAACCCTCCAGTACCAGGGATCTCGACACCAACTCACCAAGGGCGTAGACCTGAAGAGAAAATTGAAACAGAGGTCATCCATGACAGCAAGGGCATGGAGGGCGGCAGAACTATGCTAATTGATGAGGATGACGAATGATGAACATGATGTTGTGAGTATACCTAAGTTTGGTCTCAGACTGCTTCCACAGGACTGTACGTTTCCCCGCAATATATCCCGGCGCCACCGAGATGTACGTACAGACACCTGCAGTACCCGGCTAGGAAATTCCACTCTCAGAGACGCCATCCATTAAGTGGATGACATTCGATTTGCGTTTGTACCTGTCTTCCCTGTTCAGCAGACTCATTCCGGGATAGAAGCCGGGTCATGGATCCCCCCCCCCCCCCCACCACCCCAACACCACCACCAAAGAAAAAAAAAAAAAAGAAGAAGAAAGAAGAAAAAAAAAAAATCCAATAAATATTAACGACTTGGATGGAATCGAACCCATGACCTTCCAGCCGCCGGCAATCCGCCACGCTAACCACTGCGCCACGGCAGCGACCTGTTTCCACAACTGTTCTTTTGTGTGTTGGCAGGTGGACGACGACACGTACGTGATCGTGGAGAACCTGCGGTACTTCCTGTCCGGGCAGAACACACCGACAGCCCGGTGTTTTTTTTTCGGGCACCACTTCCACACGATTGTCCGGCAGGGCTATTACAGCGGGGGAGGAGGCTACGTTCTCAGCAAGGAGGCGCTGAGACGATTTGGGCAGAAAGGTTTGACTTGGATTGATTGTTTGGTTTGGCTGGTTGGTTTTGCTTGGTCGGTTGTTGGTTACTTAGTGTATGGTTGGTCTGGTTGGTTGTTTTCTTTGAATTGATTGTTTGTCGGGCCTGTTTTTTTGTGATAGTCTCTCTCTCTCTCTTCTCTTCTCTCTCTCTCTCTCTCTCTCTCTCTCCCTCGCTCTGTGTGTGTTGTGTGTGTGTGTGTGTGTGTGTGTGTGTGTGGGTGTGTGTGCTGTGGTCTATGTGTAATTGTCAGTTTGTCATACTCTCTCCTTGGGTCTCTTGATCTCCCTGTCTTTTTCTCCGGCTGGCTATCCGCCAGTGTGTGTGTGTGTGTGTGTGTGTGTGTGTGTGTGTGTTTTGTGCTTGCGTGAGTGCTTGCATGAGTGCGTGCGGGCGTGCGTGCGTGCGTGCGTGCGTGAGTGCGTGTGTGTGTGTGTGTGTGTGTGTGTGTGTGTGTGTGTGTGTGTGTTTATGCGCTTATGCGTGTGTGGATATGGTGTGTGTGTGTGTGTGTGTGTGTGTGTGTGTGTGTGTGTGTGTGTGTGTTTTAAGTGTGATACACAGGGCTCTTGATGCAGATTTGCTTTTGTTCGTCACTCTCGCTAGGAGAGAAAAAAAAACAATAACGGCGTTGGAAGGAAGGGGAGGGGGGTGGGGGGGGGGGGGGGGGGGGGGGGGGAGGAGAGAATTTATGAAACCTGAGTCGGGAGACTCATAGCACACACATGACTTGGGGTCACTATGGCTTTCTTGACGAGTGCATTGCCCACATAGCCACCGTGCTATAGATCCATATACGTCTATCCTTATATTTTTTTTAAATCTTTAAGACAACTGACTGAAGACAAACAAAACGAACATCTGTCAGAAAAAAAAGAAATATAAATCGAAAAATAACAATCCTGCTGCACATAAGATACTTTTTTTCACTCAGAAGAGACTTTGAAACTGATTTGTATTGAATTTTGAATTCGAAAATGAATAACCTTTAACGGAACAAAATAAAAGCCGTTTTTGCAATTGATTGTAAAGACAGCATTAACTTTGCATTGTTTGTTTTGCATATGAAACAAGAGGGGGGGGGGGGGGGGGGGGGGGGGGGGGGGGGAGGGGGGGGGGGGGGGGGGGGGGGGGGGGGGGGGGGGGGGGGGGTGGGGGGGGGGGGGGGGGGGGGGGGGGGGTGGGGGGGGGGGGGGGGGGGGGGGGGGGGGGGGGGGGGGGGGGGGGGGGGGGGGGGGGGGGGGGGGGGGGGGGGGGGGGGTGGGGGGGGGGGGGGGGGGGGGGGGGGGGGGGGGGGGGGGGGGGGGGCATAGAACAACTTTTCAAAGATATGAATATTCAAGTAAGAACAACTTTTGATTAAAAAAAAAAAAAAAGTAAAAAAGTCATTCGATTGTCATTTCAACAAAACTGATTCCCCAAATGAAGAACGCAGGTAAACGACCCCAGGGCAATAGAGTGCTGCCCACCTACTGACCATCCCCATCCGCCCCCCCCCCCCCCCTCCCCCCTCCCCACCTTCGTCCCCCCTGCCGCTACCTGTTCCCCTTCCCAAACAGAAGTTCGAAGTTTACCCCACATATCTCGAGCAGACACACGCATGTACCCAGAAACAACAATCAACAGAAGACATACATATACGAACACAAGTGAACACTAATTCCAGATTTGGTTACTCTTAAGACTTCCGTACACGCAGGACACATCTACAACGTGGAGCCAGTGTTGAGGCAATATTGCAAACATTGTTCCCGATGACGTGGCCAGTCAAGACGATACATCGTGACGTCATTCGCATACCGAAACTTTTACCATGCTTTATGCACTGTCTTATGCTCTGCGATTTGAACAAAGACATTGTAGTCATTGACAGTTTATTGGTGAACAGTTATTGCAGTGGTCAGACGTAAATAGTAAGACAATAATGATATAATACTGACATAGATACCTGTCCTGTATTAAACGTTGATATTCACCCTGGCTGACGCAAGTGTACTATTAACGATCGTCGCCATACTTGGTCGTCTGTCCCCCGCACGCATGCGCACGCTCGACAGAAGTGGTTTTTCCATATTCTTCTCTCAGCTGATTTCATGTTGTCGGATGGCCTTCAGGTTTGCAATTCACAATTTGTCGTTTTTACGGCTTCCCCTATCTGAACATAAAAATGATGTATGTGATCGAATTTATCATTGAATCAGTGTCAGTGAAAAGCAGTCCCCATTTCCGAAGGGAAGTAAACCTCATAATTATGGCCTATGTACCTCTGATCCAGGAAAAAACGGTTCTGACTGGACTATTGCTAGCAATATTGCCAGGGAAAAAAATGATTCAAAGGGATCACAGCTCCAGTCTGTCAGCACTGCACTGTCAGCTTTGTGGACAGGTTCGCCCAGTGCTTGAACTTGCGTGGCTCAAACCGCCACACCTGAGACGTTGCTACGTATGCAGAGGCTGTTTGGTTCTTGAATGCTTTTCTTTCATAATGTACATCTTATTGTATATTTGAAGTAATTAAACGAACATATATAATATATGAAGTAATGCGAAAAGATGACATGTAAAATTTCGAAAAGGAAAAGACTACTAAATTCAAATAATGAACACATTGCGTGTACGTGTGAGCTTGAAGCTTGCACTTTCATTTGACAGAGTGGTACTGTGGGTGATCTGACATTCAGATCTGCTGCGCTTTGAGAGAAGAAAAAATGAAGAAGAGCGAATTTATAAAGTCTATACAGTATTGCTAAACATTGGTTTGTAGTGACTCCAATCTGTAGTATACTTGTACATGTTTGCTTCACACTGTTCTAGATCTTGCATTCAACTGTTTGTGAAAGGCAAACACAGATTTGATAGACAGTTTTATATTTCACATTTTTATTAATAAAGTATGGCATTATGAGAAAATCAAAAATGTATCAGCAAAAGGATGGTTATCCGCATTAAAAATAGCAAAATCACGTGAGATTTATTGTATGCACATTTCCACATTTTTCGTTGAATATTTTTCTTTAGGGAACTAAAAAAAAAAAACCTAAACAACAAACAAACAAAAAAAGCCTCACCGTCTGACAAGTTTGCAACTCCAAAAAGAATGTTCGACAGAATCTCTCTTGCCATTACACAGTATGGAGCGCATTGTTGGGCAAGCACGCTTAACATTTGAAACAACATTTTGTTGCGAGGATCCTATGAACTATTCTAATCTCAAGTCATTTTAACCTAACGTCGTTGATTTTATGCTTTTATTTCAAAGACCACTTTCCGTGGAACATTAACGTTTAGTCTTTGTGACCATGTTAAACAACAGTTAAAGGTCATCATTGGCTTGTGTTAAAAACTCATGGGGCAGTCTTGATCCTTTATGTGTGCTATAAATCAGTCTTAATGCAGTGGGTTTTTCCCGGTCACTGAAATTACTCATCTTCAGTTTTATTCCAGTTTTCCTGACATATTCCTTAATTGAGGACGGATCTTGAACGTTGACTCACACACAACACTTCGACAAACAGGAGGAAACAGAGCACAGCGGCATTCTGTTCGGAAGTCACGTGCACATCATTCTTTCTTTCCTGATACATTCCAGTCCTGTTCACTTTCTTTTGTGGCAGGAAGGGACCCCAGTGTTTGCCGACAGGACGGGGGAGCCGAGGACGCCGAGTTTGGCAAGTGCATGGAACGCCTGGGAGTGAGAACCGCCAACACCACGGACGCTTTGGGTCGCAGTCGTTTCCACTGCTTTGGCCCAGAGACGCACCTGTTTGGCGGATACCCGGACTGGTATTACAAGTATGACGCCAATGGTGCCCATAAGGTGTGTGGATGGAATACGATTAAGGCTAGACATGGGAATTTCAGCTTATCCAAAATCATTACTTGTTTTGGTGGCTTCTTTTGCTCTGGATATGTCAGACATCACCAGAAAAGTTAAGAAAATGTGTTGGATTATGTGGTCTGGCTTGCCGTTTCCATGCAAACCATCCAAGATGGCCGACAAACAATTTTTATTCAAAGAATAAAACTCCGAAGTATTGCAAATATTCTTATTCTGTTTAAATACAGAAGCTATAAACAATGTTTTCTAAACTCTACAGAGTTATTATCACATAGAACTATTTTCGGATTTTTCTCTAAATCTGATGGAATATGTCCCTTGATTGTGTCAGCAAAACGGCCTGCCAGATCGCATAATCCAACACATGTTCATGCTGTTCCAGTGAGGTATCATATATTCAGAACAAAGTAACCCATCAAAACAATGAAAGATTTGGGATCAGTTTAATCCCCCCCCCCCCCCCCCATGTCTGGCCTTAACACGAATAGTTTTGTCGTTTGAGGGTTCTTCTCTCTCCCTCTGTCTCTATCTATGTCTCTGTCTCTGTCTGTCTGTCTGTCTCTCTGTCTCTGTCTCTCTCTCTCTCTGGCTGTCTCGTCTTCTGTGACCCCCTCTCTCTGTAACCCGCACTGTTCATTTACGGCCGCCTCATACACAGCCACATTCAGGTCCCTCTTGTCGCAGCTTCCAGCAGAAACAGCCCACAAGGTGCAAATTCTGATCAGGCCGTGATGAGGGTCCTCGGTCCTGGGCTGCCCTCTCTAGTTGTTTCCAGGTGTGTCCCATCTTCTTGCTGTCTGCCTCAAGGTCCCGTCGCCAGGTGTTTCTTGGCCTTCCTCTTTTCCTCTTTTCCCTGGGGGTTCCATGATAACGCCTGTCTGGTGATGTTACTGGCTGGCTTCCTCAGGATGTGCCCAATCCATCCCCATCTTCTGCGCCGGATCTCATCTTCGGTTGGTAGTTGGTTGGTACGCTGCCACATGTCTGAGTTGCTGATGGTGTTGGGCCAGTGAATCTGGAGGATTCTTCTCAGGCAGCTGTTGATGAAAGTTTGCACTTTCTGGTGGGTGGTCTTTGTTGTCCTCCATGTCTCGGCTCCATACAGTAGCACTGACTTGACGTTGGAATTGAACAGCCTGATCTTCGTGCGAGTCGATACCACCTTGGAGCTCCATATGTTCTTCAGCTGCAAGTATGCTGCCCTTGCCTTGCCGATTCTTGCTCTGACGTCTGCGTCTGTGCCACCCTGCTTGTCAATGATGCTGCCCAGAGATATGTAAAGGCCTCCACTTTTTCCAGCTCACTTCCATGCAGTGTGACTGGGTCCTCACTTTTCGTGTTGATCTTGAGGATCTTGGTCTTGCCTTCATGGATCTTGAGACCAACTCGTGAAGAGGTGGCTTCCAGCTCTGTTGTCTTGTCCTGCATCTGTTGGTGGCTGTGGGAAAGCAGGGCTAGGTCATCAGCGAAGTCCAAGTCATCAAGCTGGTCCCATAGTGTCCACTGGATTCCATTTCTTCTGCGTGCTGTTTGACCTCTTCATGGTCCAGTCGATCACCAGGAGGAAAAAAAAGGCGACAGGAGGCAGCCTTGTCTGACTCCAGTCCTCACCCCCTGAAGCTGTCTGTGAGCTGTCCACCATGGACCACCCGGCAAGTCATTCCTTCGTAGGAGTTCTTGATCAAGGTGACCAGCTTAGTTGGCACTCCATAAATGGCGTAGCAGCTTCCAGAGGGTTTCACGGTCAACGCTGTCAAACGCCTTCTCATAGTCGACGAAGTGATGTACAGCGATGAGTTCCACTCTAAAGACTGCTCAACGATGATACGCAAGGTGGCAATCTGGTCGATGCATGATCTGTTCTGGCGGAAGCCGGCCTGCTGGTCTCGGAGGAGGGGGTCAACTGCACATTTCATTCTCTCCAGAGGATCCTGTTGAAGACCTTTCCTGGCACTGACAGAAGCGTTATTCCTCTGTAGTTTGCGCAGTTGCTGAGGTCTCCTTTTCTGGGTAGCTTGATGAGGTAGCCCTCCTTCCAGTCTTCTGGTACCTCTTCTTCTTCCCAAATCTTCCCCAAAAGAGGGTAGAGCATCTCTCTACGGTTGTTTCTAGGTCTACCTTGAGTGCTTCTGCAGGGATGTTGTCTGGTCCTGCCGCCTTGCCGTTCCTCAGTAGCTTGATGGCTTTTCTGATCTCCTCTCGTGTTGGTTGCTCACAGTTGATGTCTAGGTCTCTGTCGGCTGGATCGATGTCAGGGGGATTTGGAGGGACCAGTCTGTTCAGAAGCCCTTCAAAGTGCTCTGCCCATCTGTTCAGTTGTTGCTCTGTTCCCTGGACAGTATTTCCTACCTTGTCCTTGACTGGTCGCTCGGGTCTGCTGTACTTCCCTGATAGTTTCTTGGTGGTGTCGCACAGCTGCTTCATGTTGTTACTGGCTGCTGCTTCCTCTGCTTCTTCTGCCAGGCTGTCAACATACTTCCGCTTATCTGCTCTTGCGCTATACTTCACTTCTCTGTTGGCTTTTGTGAAGTTTTCTTGTGCTTTGGCCTTTGCTGCCCTTGTTCGGCTGTTGTTTACTGCTGCCTTCTTCTGCTTTCTCTCCTGTATGCGCAGAGTGTCAGCTGATATCCATTCCTTCTGTTGGTGTCTCTTGGGGCCCACTACTTCCTGACAGGTTGATGTGAGTGTCTCCTTCACTTTTTGCCAGTGGGTCTCCAGATCAGCCTCTTCCTCAAGTAGTTCTTGTAGCACTTGGTATTTGTTGGTGAGGGACAGCTTGAAATCTTCTCTAGGCGTTGGGTCTTTCAGTAGGCTGAGGTTGTACTTCTGCCTCTTTGTTGTTGGTTTCATCCAGTTCTTGTTTCAGCTTCAGCCTGGTGACCAGAAGGTGGTGGTCAGATGCAACGTCCGCTCCTCTTCTCACCTTTACATCCTGTAGGGACCTCCTGAATTTCTTGGCCATACGGATGTGCTCATTTTGATTTTCTGTCGTTAGATCTGGCGATACCAGGTGGCCTTGTGTACTCTTCTGTGAGGGAAAATGCTGCCAACAATGACCAGGTTGTTCATCGCACAGAAGCCTGCAAACCTCTCGCCATTCTCATTTATCTGTGCCAGTCCGTGTCTTCCCATCACTTTCTCATACCCGGTGTTGTCTTGTCCGATTTTGGCATTGAAATCGCCCATGAGGATGTTGTCTCTCTCTGGATACTTGGCTATGACGTCCTGCAGTCTGTCGTAGAAGCGGTCTTTTGCTTCTCCATCGCTATCATTGGTTGGAGCATAGCACTGGATGACATTCATTTTGATCTTCTTCTTAGTTCTGAAGGATGCTGCGATGATTCTTGGTCCGTATGCTTCCCATGCTATCAGAACTTGCTGAGCAGGTCGAGACAGCATGAGTACTACTACACCTTCTGTGTGTTGAGCATTGTCTTCTTCATGTCTGGCATACAGCAACATCTCTGCTGAGTAGTCTCTTTTGTCCTGATTGTGTCCAACGGGTCTCGCTGATTCCGAGCAGTGTGAGGTGGTAGCTTTTCATTTCTGCCGCTACTTGTAATGTTTTTTCCCCGTCTCATACATGGTCCTCGCATTCCATGTTCCGACTTTGATGGTCCTAGTCGATAGAAGCGGGGTTGGCCTTGTGGCTTCCGTTGACTCACGGCTTTCACCACATGGCGTCATACGTCCTCTTGAGGAGGACCCTTCCTCTCCCAGGGTAAAAATTCCTTGGTCTGTTGTTGGCGTTTCTGTAACAAGTTGATTTTTACTGGATGGAGGTGTTAACCCCCATGCCCAACCCTCCTCCTTTATCCAGGCTTGGGACCGGCAGGGTGTTCCCCGAAAGTTACAACCAGGCGGAGTTGTATGCAGGACACCACCTGCACATGTCAATGACGGCTTAGTCGCAAAGCCTGTTTCAAAAATAGGAACAGGTTTTCACCTGACTTGAAGGATAGATAGCATTTCAGCGAATCATATCAACTGACGGGAGAGGAGTGACCCGACGTTTGAATGTATAGTCATCATAGTGAGTGAGTGAGTTCTTTCATTTAGTCTGTTCACACTGGGTGATGTTGGACTTTTAAAGAAAGGAGCGAGGGTAAGGGGAGCGTTTCTAAAAATACACAAATTTGATCATGGAAGAAAGCGCTGTTGAACTGATGGATTTCAAGTGCGTACCAAACACGGATGAATAGAATTTTTTTTTAGATCAACCGTTGTCGAAATCGGTTTTGGTGAAGAGTGTTTGGCACCTTTGATTTGTTCTTGTTCTTGTTGCCGTGCATCTGTGACAGGGCATGGGCAGCATCAGTGAGTACGCCATCACTTTCCATTACGTCAAGCCTGGTGGTATGCAGACTCTGGAGTTTCTTATCTACCATCTGGCGCCGTATGGCATCGTCCGTCGCCGTCAGAGCCTCAACCGACAGTCCTCTCCTACATCCCACGCTAACAGTAGCAGCAATGCCACCGTGGGATGGAAGACCAGATAGATTGGTCCTGTTGTTTACGGATTCTGTAAGCAGTTGGGGAAGGGAGGGGCAAAGATTGGGTGGTAGGGGTAGAGAGTTCAGGGGGAGGGAGTTGGCGAATTGCATCCACGACAGATCCCGACGAATGTAATAGATTACAAATGAAATACGTTCTTTTGTGTGCATATGCACTCGTGTTTAGATCATTTAAGAAACAGACGGTATAGTGGCCAGATTCGCTCAAACTGTGCTCGCGATCCATTTGTAACATTCACGTAACGTTTTAAGTCATATTTGTCTCATAACAATGCAATGAAAATTTGTAAAATTTTATGTGCTTTTGCGTTTAGCAATTCCGGCCTACACTTGCATAGGTAAAAATTGTGAATGAAATATGTTACTGTGTATAATTTGCTTTCTGCCAAATAACACCAGTTCTTTTGTCCGTTAATGCGTAAGAAACATTGTCTATTGACGCAGACCACGAAAAAATCATATATCAGAAGAATATACTTAACTGCGTAAGTCTCCGGACTATAGGCAACCCAGTCGGCGCTGAAACCATCTGAACTGAGCATCACCGATGTTTCATGACGATGTGAGACGATGCGCAGCCATGTTAAAACTTCAAATATTTTAGATTTCAAATAGATTATTGTAATACCTGAAAATAGGAGCCAAGGAGCTTCCATTTTCATTCAGCATACTCTGAATAGATTTGCCACCTTTCTGAATACAAGACCAAGCTTTTATTCTGGAAAACCTCAAACTATTGGTCAAAAACAGGTTCAGCTTTTGTATATATGCTCACAGTGCATTCAAGATGCCTTTGTATTCTCAAAATAGTTTCCTACAGTGGACAAATTCATTAAAACAATCATTGTTAGTCATAAAGCACCATCAACATTTATCAATGTTGTAACATACCTGAACATCGAAATCTTTCGGTTTCTCAACATATGCACTTTGTACGGAATACATTCTGCCATAAACTCATAGACTGATGTTGGATAGGATTTCAGAGACAGTTTTAAAAATTTCTAAAAAAAATGTTTCCACCCCTACCCCCACCCCCCCCCCAAATCATAATACACCTTTTCGTTTAAATCACATTTTTCATCAGCAATTTTCATATTCAGTACCTTATTTTTATCCTATTTGCCAGTTTTGCAAACATTCATTGCAAATTATTTCCCTAGAGATAAGTCCAAAGGTCTTCACAGCCTTCTTATTGTCATCGAAGTTAAAAAACAAAACGTGAAATTCTTAGTTTATTCTTCACCGTGTTGTTGACACACCTCATTCCTCATAATCTTGCTTTGTTTACAGTTCCATAAAAATACCATCAATATTTTTTTTTAATTGACAATAAATCCACTTAAGTGTCAGGCAAATTTATCGAAAAATCTACATATTTTTTTCTTGTTACTAACGCATGTTATTACCATAATGCGTCAACAGGCCTTTTTATGGTCGCTGAGTCTACTCGCTCTTTCTCTCTCTCTCTCTCTCTCTCTCTCTCTCTCTCTCTCTCTCTGTCTCTCTCTCGTGATTCCATTTAAAAGTTAGGTCATGTCATCATTACCAATATTCTTTCAATGGATAAACAGACAATGATAAAAACTAGACTGAGACATAAATGAATTTTTCCTTTTTCCTCTTCCTCCTCTTTTCTGGTGATACTACTACTCCCGTTGGCATATACGTAGCTTTGTTCTATTATTTCTCAAAAACTGAAAATGTTAGTTTTTCTTGTCAAGAGATTTGTTCATTTCTTTCTTTACCTTCTGATTTGTTTGCTTGTTGCTTGTTTTTGTTTTTTGTTTTGTTTTGTTTGTTGCTGTGTGCCATCTCTGTGGCATTGCACCCACGCCGCTCAAACCAACCCGCTACCCCATCCCCCCACCCCACCCCACCCCACCCCAGTCCATAGCCACAGCCTTCTTCCGTTTTTTTTTGTTCTTCGGTTATATGTGTGAGGATGATCGTAGATGAGGTTTTGGCGGATGTGACCATGTATTTTTAATGTTCATCAGTCAGGTACCTACATTCCGCCTTCGGGAATATTAATTTCTTCCATTTGTGCCTCTGTGTGTATGGTGTTGTGTGGTGTGTGTGTGATGTGAAGTGATGTGAAGTGGTGTGTGTGTGGTGTGTGTGTGTGTGTGTGTGTGTGTGTGTGTGTGTGTGTGTGTGTGAGTGCATATGCCCGTTGTTGTTAAGGAAAATGTGTGGTAATGGGTAATGTGTTCTATTTATTGACTGATTGGCTAACCGATTGGTTGATTGATCGATCGATTGATTGATTCATTCATTCATTAGTCTGACTGTCTGTCTATCAGCAAGATTATGCAAAAATTACGGGACCGATTTTAACAAAACTCGGTGGAAGGAAGGAATGTAACCCAAGGATAAATGCGCTGAATCTTGGTGCGGATCCGTGCTGCAGATCCGGATCAAATGGCTGATCTGGGATCCATTCGACCTTGGCGGCGGTCTGTGCTCTCCCGACTGCATTCGCAGGTTTAGAATTTGCGATGGGTGTGATGTTGGTGTGTGTCTTGTTGTCGTTGTCGTTTGGGATGGGTGTGAAGTGGGTGTGTGTCTTGTCTTTGTGATTTGGAATGGGTATTATGTGTGTGTGTGTGTGTGTGTGTGTGTGTGTGTGTGTGTGTGTGTGTGTGTGTGTGTGTTGTTTTCGTTGTGATTTGGAATGGGTGTGATGTGGGTGTGTGTCTTCTTGTCGTTGTGATTTGGAATGGGTGTGATGTGTGGGTGATGCGCGTGCGTGCCTTGTCGTCGTTGTGATTTGGAATGGGTGTGATGTGGGTGTATGTCTTGTCGTCGGTGTCGTTTGGGATGGATATGATGTGGATATGTGTCTTGTTGTCGTTGTGGTTTTGGATGAGTGTGATATGGGTGTGTGTCTTGTCGTTGGTGTTTTTTGGGATGGATATGATGTGGGTGTGGATCTTGTTGTCGTTGTGATTTGGAATGGGTGTGATGTGGGTGTGTGTCTTGCTGTTGTTGTTGTGATTTTGAATGGGTGTGATGTGGGTGTGGATCATGCTGTCGTTGTGAATTGGAATGGGTGTGATGTGGGTGTGGTTCTTGTCGTTGTGATTTGGAATGGGTGTGATATTGGTGTGTCTTGTCGTCGTTGTGATTTGGAATGGGTGTGATGTGGGTGTTGATCTTGTTGTCGTTGTGATTTGGAATGGGTGTGGTGTGGGTGTGGATCTTGTTGTTGTCGTGATTTGGAATGGGTGTGATGTGGGTGTGGATCTTGTGATCGCTGTGATTTGGAATGGGTGTGATGTGGGTGTGGATCTTGTTGTCGTTGTGATTTGGAATGCGTGTGATGTGAGAGGTGTGTCTTTGTTATTGTTTGTACCTTGTTCAGACATTGACCTGCTTGCAGCCTTGGTGTGGCCATTGTGGTCGGCTGAGCCTTATACAACGACTTGCTTATGGTGGCTTTTTGTAGGCTGCAATGGTGTGGTGGTGGTGGTGATGGGGGTGGGGGTAAACTTTGTTGGCTGTGAAGATGTTGAATTCAGAGTGGAGTGGCTGCGAATGGAAATTGAAACAATGGTAAAAACCGAATAACTTGGCCGCCAAACAAAGGAAAACAGCTAATTACAAAACAAACACAACGCGTTTCGACCTATTAGATCTTCCTCAGGCAGGACAAGTAATAGTCAACGCGATGAAAAACAAACGAAACAAACAAACAAACAAAAGAAAAACCAAAGGACGAACAAGCAGTCATTTATCTCTTCGACCTGGGCGCAAAATCTGGTGTGTTTTCTTGTTGTTGTAGTTTGCTGTGCAACCATGAGTTATTCTGACGATAGTCAGTTGGTGGTTTCCACCAAGATCTGCATTTAAACCGGAGAGCCAGGTTACCATCTCTTCGTCCTATGTTTTCATTGCTTAGAACGTTATTTGTCTTGCCTGAAGAAATATGTTGTGTTTGTTTTGCAATTTGCTCGTACGTTTCTTTGTTTGGTGGTCCAGCAAATCTGTTTTGGCTCTTGTTTGATGGTACTCTCTATGATGATGTGTTTTTTTTTGTTCTTCTTTGTTCTCTGTTGGTGGTGTTCTTTGTTGGCTATGATGGAGTGATTCTTTGTTGGCTGTGATGGTGTTATTTTTTTTGTTGTTGTTGGCTGTTGTTTGCTGACGATAACTAGGAGGTCACGATTGAGAGAACTTGTCTGGAACTTAACGCATTTTGCCATGAGGCATGTATCCGGACCACACACAAACACACACACACACACACACACACACACACACACACACACACACACACACACACACACACACACCACACAGCGAGAGCGAGAGAGAGAGACAGAGAGAGCCCAAGTGCACATACGTTACGAATGTGGTCTTTGTTTATAGAGCAAATGCGTGTCTCTATTGTGAATTGGTTTTCTGGCATTGCAGGGGTAAAGCCGTGGTAATAAAGTGACGAGTGTCGTTTTGAACGAATAGAAATTTTGCAATGTGTCTGCATGTTAACTGTCCTCTCTCTCTCTCCTCTCTCTCTCTCTCTCTCTCCTCTCTCTCTCTCTCTCTCTCTCTCTCTCTCTTTCTCCATATATATATATATATATATATATATATATATATATATATACATGTGTGTGCGTGCGTGCGTGTTTGTTGTGTGTGTATGTATGTATGTATGTGTGTGTGTGTGTGTGTGTGTGTGTGTGTGTGTGTGTGTGTGTGTGTTTTAGAACTGAACGCACCCGTGAGACTTCACGTCATCCATATCCTCCTCCTCTTCCAATTGACAGACTAGACTGAAAGAAAAATCACACGTTCCAAATAATCATTAATGTACAAAAAAAAGCAAAACAACAACAAGTAGACACAATTCACAAAGTCAGGGCGAGAAAGAGCTAGAGGATCAGATAAGGTCTGGGCTCCTGTACACATGTTATTTCATGCCCTTCCTCCTCTCCCTCCCTTCCCAACCACCACGTCAAAAGTCTGCATGGCCACACAGTTCTTTAGCAGTCTGTAAGAGTGCGAGGAATTTGAACGAAGCACAATGCGAAAGGACACATTTTATTTCAAGAGGTTCATGGAATCAGCATAAATGGACTATGTGTAGATAATTATACGAATAGGCATAAGAATGATGATGATGATGATGATGATGATGATGATCTTGATCGTGATCATGATATTAATAATAGAATCCAAATCGAAGGACCATTGTTTAGCTGCACCGGTCTTTTTAGTTCCAATAAGTTTTGCTTTGAGCTATTTCTGGAAGAAAAGAAGACTGAACCAGCCGCTGTGGCGAAGTAGTTAGCGACGCGGACTCCCGGCTGGGAGATCGTGGATTCCAATCCCATCATAGTCATGTGAGTCTTTCTGCCCCCGACTGGCTCCT
>JADBJO010019571.1:5000-33029 GCA_016801955.1 Conus betulinus | reverse complement strand
CAAACTAATTGAATGAATGGCAACAAAAAAGTTATTACGAGTTCAACGGAATGAAGAATGGGCCATACACAAATGTCTACGAGTTCAATAATGAATGATGGCCATAGCACAAATGTATTATAGATGTGTCACTAATGAATGAAATGGCCAACACAAAATGTATTTACGAGTCAAACCTAATGAATGAATGGCCATACCAAAGTGTCGAGTCACAACTCCCTCGAATGAATGGCCATACAACAAATGTTCTTACGAGTCAAAACTAATGACTGGATGGCCATACACAACATGTACGAGTCAACTAATGAATGAAATGGCCATGCACAAATGTTTACGAGTGAACGAATGAATTGCAATGCTACACACAAAAACGTTTTTACGAGTCAACTACTGAAGGGGGATGGCCACACAAAAAAAGTTTTTCGAGTCACTAATCAAGAATGGCCACACAAAATGTTTTTACGAGTCAAACTAATGAATGAATGGCCACACAAAAAAAGTTTTAACGAGTTCAACTAATCAATGAAATGCCACACAAAAAAGGTTCACGAACATTCTGATAAAAAAAAAAAGCAACAATAGAAACAAGCCTGGCTGGTTTTAGAATTGTGTCTAAAAGCATTTCGTTCTCAAGATTGATGTAAGATCATGTGGCACAAAAGCAACATAGTCTATGAACAAATAAGCCACTACGCGAAATTTTATGAAAACAGTTTTCGCCTTTTTGCATGCCATGACAATATTGTCAAGACAACAGTAACTGGTATGAAAATAATGTATAACATCAGTGAGCACAAGTTGGCATTTCTTAAGTAGCCAACAATTGACCTCTGCACACACGTTCGAACGGTTCCAGGAAAAATGCTCTGAGACAAGAACTTGGACATCTTTGCTCAAATCCTATCCTTCCGTGACCGGTTATACCCAGAAAATATTCTGGCACCGAACATTGCTGAGAACATAGACATTATAGCTAGGGAAAACAAACAAACCAAACAAAAAACATATACTTGTAACGTTTTTAGTATTGATTTCGATCACGGCTGAAAAATAAGTGTGGTTTGAAAGTTACCACCATTCACCATTTTTTTTTTTGTCAAAATCGCCACCAAAATTGTGACACTGTGACTGTTAACATTTAACAGAAAATATCTCTGACCTGGTTTCAATGAATGTGTTACCCCCTTAGCCTTCCCATACTATTGAACACTTTCAAAAAACGTCTTCATCTTTAAACCCAATCATTATTCACTACGATAAACATATGATGTGGTTACTTTCATCAGGATTACACCCAAAAAAGACTTTGACGGTTTTCATTATGATCAACATTCAAACCTTGACACAAAGTCAATGTTTTGGGCGTGGTGTTATCACACCTTTTTTTTTAGATTAACCAAGGGCCCAGAAGCAAGGTAGTGGTGAGGTGGTGTAGGATATGATGATCCCATTTCTATAAATGTCGGTTGATAGATCGAAACAACATGTTACGGCGATGATAAACCGACTAAATACCTTCAAATAAAAAAAAAGAAAACAAACACAAACTATTAAAATAGTCCACCATTCTGAAACAGGAAGGGTCTGTGATTGCCAGGCCTGTGGTCAGACAGCAAAGACCTGTGTTAGTTCTTTGTTACTGGCTGGTCAAGGAATCCACCCCCCCTCTGAGTCCATGGCGGTCACTCCCAATCGCCACAATGTTTCGTTTCGCTCCTTGAGGCAAAGTCATTTCATCACAAAAACAACATGCCCTGCAGCAGTACTATTTGAGGGATTAAAGTTACAGCTATAGGACAGGCAGACTGCAGTTATCAGTACCCCCCCCCACCCCCCCCCCCCTTCCCCCTCCCCAGAGTGTGAGAACAGTACGACAAGGTATGGGGACACTCACACTTTCAATAAAAGAAAAACAGTCCCGTCAGCGCTGGGAAATCTTCTGGTTCTGTGAAATCTGTCCTTGGTATGTCGCTGTAAGTCTAGAATAACAATACTCCTGTGTGGTGTGTGTGTGTGTGTGTGATGTGTGGTGTGTGTGTGTGTGTGTGTGGTTGTGTGTGGTGTGTGTGTGTGGTGGTGTTTGTTTTGCGAGAGAGAGGAGAGAGGAGAGTATAAATATATATATATATAATATATATATATATTATATAGATAAATGTGTTTGAAGTAAAAAAACTGTTGTGTTGATTGCCAGGCACCGCTCACGGACGGTAGAGTGCTGGATATAGTCGGTAGTTAAAACCACAAGAAGTAATAAACTCCGGCACAAGCATTCCCACTCCACAACTCGTCAGGTTCTTCCAAGCTTTCGCCTTTAAAAAAAACTTTAAGGCTTCTTCAGGGAAGGCTGCCAAAAACAAACACATACCATAACTGGACTAAAACATTTCCATTAAAGATTATTAAAATTGTATTTAAGATACGAGGTACGGTGGGTATGAGAGGGAGATGAGGAGGGGGGGGGGGAAGAGGAGGCAGGAAGAGGGGGGGGCGGGGGGACAGGGGGGAAGAGGAAGAAAAAACTCCTGGATATGGTGGGATATGGATAACTATGAACTCTGGAAGACCAGGGGATCACAGGGAAATGGTACCGAAATCCTGTCAGGAAACTGAGGGGGGAGGAATAGAGAGATGAAGTGCAAGAGAGGAGAGAGGATAGATGGGTGAAAGGGGGAGGGGGTGTTTAACAGAAGTGTGAGAGAGGAAGAGATGGAAAGGGGGAGAAAAAAAGAAAATTGTGGAACAACCTAGAGCATTTCCACCTGTTTAGTCTACCGTGCGGACCATTGCACAGAACCCTGTTCATCTGAATCTTGAATGATATTCTAAAAATCTTCTCGATGATGAACAAAACTATTTGTTTCTTCTTCTCCTCCATCTGTCAGCAGCTTCCACACAAAACGATCACAAAAATTATCTTTTCACATCTAAGCGCAAATTTAGGCATATCTGACATTGCACAAAACTGGTTAAACCTGTTCTGTCAAACAGGAGAGCAGTTCGTTCCTTATTATTCGAGAAACGGTTTTTTAAAATTTTTTTAAACAGATTTGGCGTTTTTCCGGGGGTTCTGTGCTAGGTCCACAGTGCTCTTTATAATGTACATGACGCCCCTGACTGAGATCATTTAAAAAGAACCGTTCCTCACATCCTGAAATGTTGTTGCTGGTGACCACCCAGGTCAAACGTTTCGTCTTGAGGCACTAGATACCGCATGATAGTCATTCAAAAAAAACAATTTGCAGGTTCTGTCTCTGAAACAAACAGGGTGGATGTCCTAATTAATGAGCTGAACATAAACGGATGGACAAGACAAGAGGCCTATCTGGTTTGAAACAGTCTTTGGTTCAAAACCCCGCTTCATTCCGTTCATTAATCCTAATCCCCACTGACAATCCGTTTATTGCCATGTTTCATGACCTTGGCGCTATCTCAGACTACTCTAAACTCACCATGAAAGGAACCACATAATCCAGATCTTCCAAGCAGCCTTTCTTTAACCCCATCGATTCAGCTCTATCAGACGCTGTCCCGTACAGAGCACGGTCATGTAAATGGCGTGTGTGTTAGTTTAAGATCAGACCCTGACTTAAAATGGATCCAGATGTTCTGACTTAAATGTAAGGCGGTGAGACGCTGGCATTGCAATTTGCGTGCAGACCTCTATTTGTTTTACTGTTATTGCTGTGTGTCTTTTTCTATCAGGTTGAGAAGCAGGCATCTTCTCTGGCATCCTACGATTGCTGATGTGTCAATACAAGTTTGTATTGCGACTTCGAATTTCGAGTGTTTAATTCTGGTTTTGATCGTGATCGGAATTATTCCAAATTCCACTCCATTTTCACATCAAAAACAAAAACAAAACCTCGCACAAAAAGAGTGAGGCGTGAATAGAGGGGGATAAATATATATTATATATAATATATATATTTTTTTTTTTTTTTTGTTTTTTTTTTTTTTTTTTTTTAAAAACAGTGGGGAAAATATTCATGTGACAGTGGTGACCCCGACTTCGGGTCGAGTGAGTGCGTGTCTTTGGGTGTTTTCTGGATAGTGTGAGCTTTCTCCCCCGCTCTTTGACGTTTGTCTTTTTCAATTGCCTACATTGGGTGTTAGATATGACTATGTGGTGATATGAATCTGAATGCGTTTGAAATATTTTGATTTTCTGCTGCATCTTTCAGTTTTGCAGCGAAGAGAAATCCGTTTTTTGTTTGTTTTGTGTTGTTTTTGTTGTTTTTTTTGTTTGCTTTTTGTTTGTTTGCTTTTTCCAATTTGCTGGTCGAAAAAACAGTATCTTGATGGGGTGAGTTGTACTCAGGTATAAATTTGGTTGATTAAATAGCTTATCATTTTGCTGTGTACTGGTGGATGTTTTAGTACTATAAATTTAAAATTATGGTATCTTTATGTGGCCAAAGAGTCGGTGGCTATTTCCAGCCTTGATTGTAAAACAACAACAAAAAAAGGATTCGTTTGACCCCCTTGCTTCTTTTTTATAGTTCAGAGTTATATCCATTAGTCCAGTATTGTGGTAAACGTAAATTTTGTTGCTAGTGTTTTAGGTAGGATATGTTGGTCTGTTTTAATAAATTATGGTTAAGAAAGGAAAACAAAAACCCCCCACCCCCCCATACCCTCCCTGCGGTCCACTTTTTGTCCCCTATCTTTCCTTCCCTCAGCTGGCGTCCTCTCATCTGCCACAAACCCCCCCCCCCCGCACACCACCCCCCCCTCTTTTTCCACGTTCCTTCCCTCCCTTCTGTCCCCCAGTTCTTTCCTCCCTTCATTTGTCCGCCTTCCCCCGTCTTCCCCTTTTTCAACCCTTTTTTCTCTCCTCCTCACCCCGGCCCACACACCCCCTCCCGCCGCTTTTCTGTTGTCCGCTGCCCCCCGCCCCTGCTCCCTCCTGCGTTGTTTGCCGCTGGCCCGTGTCCACTTTTTTCTTCTCCCCTTGCCTGTCTGTTTTGTTGCTTCTCTCTCTCTTCCCTTTTTTTTTTTTGTTTTTTTTTTTTTTCCTCCTTTTCTGTTCTTTGTTCATTTTTCTTTTTTATTTTCTCTTTTTTGGTTTTTGCTCCTGCCGACGCTTTGCACCCCACCACTCATGGCGAGTGGACGTTCAGAGGATAAGTATAAGGAGGCATAGACCGAGACCGAAAGAAACGTGCAGACGATGGTGTTGAGGCGAGAGCGGAGGAGAAGCGATGAGACCTGTGATGTATTAGTATGCATGTGAGTGTTCACGAGCTTTTTTTTCTCTGTTGTGAGGTATCCACTTCATTTCCGTTTTCCCCTCGTTTCTCTCTTTTCGAATCCTTGCTTGACCACCCGCTTTTGTCTCCGCCCCCCATCACCTTCCATTATCTCATATACTCCACGTGTTTTTATTTTTTATCGCTTTTTTTTGGGTATTTTTACATATTTTTCCCTATTTCCTTTCTTTTTTCTCTCTTCTTTCACCCTTGTTGTTAACCTTCGTCACTTGTCAGGTACTTGGCACATTTTACACTGCCTTGAATATGACAATGTGCATACACCCTCTAATGTTATTTTCAGACTGGCTTAGCATTTGTTGTGACTTGTATTGACTCCCCCTGTTTTTTAAAGGTCGTGTTTTTATCCCTTAGAAATGTATTTTACCACGAGACAACACAGCACCCAACGTAAGGCTTTTGTTTCTTTTTTTGTAAATGCTCTGTATTCCTGTATATATTGTGTTTTTTTACTTTCGAGTGCCCATAACCTGTATTTTCTATCCGCTTTCCGATTTCTCTGATCTCGGTCTTTATTTTTTTTGTTGATTCTCAATTATTTTTTTATCCCCTTATCACAATACCCCATTATCACTACCCGTCCTGAATTTCGCAGGATTTTTGTTGCAGTACAAGGTTCCTATTTCACGACGCTTCAGTAGTATTCGATCATTCATCATCCCCATGCCCATCGAACAATTTGTCATGATATTATGACTAATTCCGGAAGTATTTTTACGTCACTCTTCATCTATCACACCCTCCACCTTTAGCATTTGGCCTGTCTCTCTACTATCATGACTTTGGCATAGGCCAACTTCCAGACTGCCTTTGCCACGATGCTGTATCTAAACACAATTCACCCTGTGGTCACTCGCTTTCGGCCGTAAAAGATGGCGAAAGAACACTTGATGGCCCCAGCTGCTGGGATTACAAGTTTTGTTTCATCCACGTCTTTTTTTTTTTTTTTAAATGTTAATACCGCTGGATACTGTAAATGACACACTTATGCTGGCATTTATAACTTCTAATCCACGTTTGCACCGCTTCGTTGTGTCTAAAAAAATTAATATTGACCGCCTCAACTTCCCTCGTCATTTTTCTGATATTACCTCTTCTTGCTTTCGTTCAACTTCCTTTGGAACTGACAACCGTATTCATGTCGTAGGTGTTTTCTTCTGTCGTCTTCGGTTTGTAACCTATTGTTTGGGTAAATGCCAGACTGTTATATCAGCTATGGCTCCTGTTGCTGTTTTTCGGTTTTCTTCGTTTTTGGGGATATTATCTACTTTTTGCGCAAACCAGAATTATACAGCAGCCACTACTACTTAATCAGACGTTGCTTGAACCCCATCCCATTCTACACACAACACACCATTCATAAACACTCCACCACCACACATTACCTTCACACACACACACACACCCACCACACGAGATGAGAACGGGGGGGAGACGACCCGCCAAGAGAGAGACGAGCAACGGAGATGAGAGACGAGAGATGGCACGAGAGAGTAGTCCCTTGAGGCCCTCATAAAATACTAAGCTAGATCGTAGATAGAAATGTGCAACAGATCACATCGACGCGAGTTCTTTTTCCCTCTTTCCCTCCCCTTTCTCTTCCTTTTTCCGGTTGGTTCATTTGTTAATTGTTAATTAAATTTTCTGTCCACCGTGAGTTATGTCAGATATCTGTCTGTGTCCGTCGCGTTTTGTTTTTTGCTGTGCCTGCTCGTGTCGTGGCGTCGTGGGGGTGGTTTAGTGGGTGTGGGTGTGTCTGTCTTTCTTGTTTTGTTGGGTTTTCGTTCTGTTTTTTTTTTTCTTCTTTCTTCCCTCCTTCTTTTTCTTCCCCCCCCCTCCCTCCCTCCCCCCTTCTTTCTTTCCTTCCCTCTAGGTCCCCCTCCTGCCTCACCCATCCCCTAGAATGGCGTTCCGTTTCATGATGCCCCCTCTGCGCCCCTGTGCGTCTATGGTCTTCAGGTCCTCCCGCTCCCTTTCTGCTTTTGTGCTCTTTGTGTGTTTAATCATCTGTGTGCGTGCTGTTTGTGGTCGTGCGGGGTCATTTTCTGGTGGTTTCCGGACTTGCTCTCTGACTGTCTGCGGCTTTTGCTTTTTTCATTCAATATATGTTGTTATTATAATTAGCTTTTTCCAACCGTTTGTGGTTCCGTCTGTGCTTTTTAATTAGACACGTTACTGTTCCTTGTTATTGTTCAGCTTTAATGACGATTTTTCCCATTGGCTTAGTATTCTTGATCTCTTCGTATTCGGGTTTTTCCCCCGCCTCCCTTTCCTTGTTCGTTTTTTTCTGCACGCTTGTTTCCCTCCCCCTGCCTTTATCCCGTCGCCCTCTCGCGTTTCGTCGCCAGTCTGGTGCTTTTTTCGCCTCCACTTCGTATGTTCCTTCTTCCGTCTGCGCGTTCTCTCCAATGTCCTCCTTCGCCAGACACTTTCCTTGTAATATCCCACCCCTCTAGCGATTCTTTCACCCCCATCACCCTTTACCTCTCCCTTTCCACTCACACTGCCCCCACTATCCAGATTTTTTTCCGCCAATCCCCCCTCTCCCTTTCACCATCCCACTTCCTGTATTCCACCATCCACTCTTAGCCACCCTTCCCCCTTTCTTTTTTCTCCATCACCCCTTTACTTCGACATCCCCCTATCCAATTTTTTATACACCCTCCCCATCCTCCCACCTGCCCCTATCCTTAGTTTTGATCTACTCCCACTTTCATACCCCACCACCTATTTCACCCCTCAATCCCACCACCCACTTTCCCTCCCCACCCCCCCCCCCTTTCTTTCCTCCCCATTTCCCATACCTAGTTAAGCATCTTCCAAAATCTTACCCCAAAACTCTACTTACAAATTTACCATTTCCACTTCACAAAATATTGACACCTCATCCTGAGACGGCGCGCCACGCCTCATCATTGCTGCATTATCCCTCACTCGCTCGACTGACACCTCTCGCCTGCCTTTCAGTTCCTTTCCCTCATTTAGTTTTTCTTTCCCACATTCCTATGTCTTTTTATCTTATTATATTCTCTTTTCATTTTTTAAATACTATGATTCACCACCACTTATTACCACCTTATTTCATCACCTTTACTACTTTTGATTTGATACATCTTCCCACTTTTACCATTTCATTCACATCATGTTCTACCCCTTAAAATATCCCTTTCACACACACCACCCCACCTTCTCAGTCCTTCCACCAACCTTTTAGTGCACAACCCGACACACTCACATTAGTTTACATTTTCACCTTTTACAAAATTTCTAACAATCACCACAGAGAAACAAACCACTTATTCATTATCAAACAATCACATCAAGTACACCCAACACAAATCCCCCATTTCACATATCAAGACAACTCACAACACCATACTCATTTCACCTTTACTATCCGTTTTTCATTTTGTTGCAGTCATGCCCTCTTCCAGTCAGGTCGTTTTCTGTCAGTTCGACTATCATGTTGGCAATTTAGATTGGCTTTCTAAACCAAATATAAGTTTATGAGCCTAAAATCCTTGGATAAACTACCGCGGTTACACAAACACACACACAACACACACACAACCACAAAAACAATCAGAATATATATTAGACAGGTGCTGTGTGTGTGTGTGGTTTTGCTGTGTGGTGTGCGTGTGTGGCGTGTAGACCTTTTTTGTGTGTGACAGAATGTTGCGTAATGCATGCGGGCATGTATGTGTTGTGTGTGTTCTTGTTCTTGTTGTGCCTTAAGGACCGGTGCTGTCTCGCCTTTGCCCTTGTAGTGGGGTATCATGACGTTCTTTGCCCGAGAACTGTACTTCTTATCTCTTTTAATACCGAATGGCTACGTTCAGCTAAGAGATCACAACGCACCACTCTCTGTCTCTATATCTTCTTCTTTCTCTCTCTCTGCTTATCTTCTGCATCCACTCTCCCCCGCTCTCCAGAGCTTAAACTTACCCGGGCGATGTGGTAGCCACCCCTATTGTTCTTCATGATTTGATACTTGCAGTTGGCTGAAACAAATACACATACTTGACAAATGTTCAGTGCCTGGGCTGAGACATTGATTGTAAACCGATTATTATCATGCTGTTGCTCTAGGTTTATTGTGGTTTGATCTCGATTGTTCTCGACTTCGACTTCTCTCCTCCCTTTCTCGTTGTGTTCCTGCCGTTCCGTGTTCAAACTTCTTTAGCTCCCTCTGTACTTGTTTTCTTATTTTTACGATTTTGGGCTCCTCCCAATAAATGGTCCATTTTAGGATCTATTCCATAAATCGTAGATTCGTCGGCGGAGAGGATTCGGAACTTAAAGTGATACATGGATGATTATATCCCTTTACAGTAGTTTTTCGTAACGGAGGGCCATTTAGCGGCTCATTTTTCCTTGCTACCCACATTCCCCCTCGGTCCTATTTTCTCCGCTCCTCACCTTCTGGGATTTCCGCTTAGTCTCCATCACTTTTCTTGATGCCTGTTCGTGTAACCCATTGTTACCTCCCTATTTTTACTTTTACCCCCGATCCCCCCTTTGGTCTCCTTGCCCCTTGTCTACTTTTCTCCTATTCCTATTTTTTCCCTCCTTCCTTTTTCCCTGTCTTTTCTACTTTTACGGCACTTATCTGGTTCTTTTTGGCATCTCTCTCGCGCTCTGCTCTCCCGTCCACTATCTGCGAGAGATCTCCTCATCTAGTATTCGTGCGTTCCATTACGCAGCTCGAGACCTTTTCAAGAACCCGATCTCCGCCATCACCGATGAGATAGATTTCTCTTGGTTGTCCCCCCCGGATAATCTGTTACTTAGTTTTGATATAGTATTCTTCTCCCTCACGGATTGGCCTCACCCCTTCCATCAACGATCTTGTGTTCTTTTTTCATCTCTAATCTCCACGTCCGTATGATATAATCTTTATTCAGATATCTTGTTTTCCACCCCCTTCCCTTCCAGTTCCCCCCTCCTTGTCGTCCCATATACCCCCTCAGCCGGTACGCTCTTCTGCAGTTACGATCTATTTGGGCTCCTTTCCTTATTTGACCAATACCCTTCTATCCCCCTACTTCCATTACCAAGTACTGTTGACTTATTCCACATTGCTGTACCCTTTATATTCCTCCTTTTGCTATTTCTGAATCTCAACCCCCCCCCCTCTCCCTCTTTTTCACCCTTTTTCCTTCCTCACTGTGTGCTATGTGATTTCAACTAAGGTTAACGCTTCCCCCCCCTTTAAATATTGATTCCCACCCTTATCCCTTCACTGCACAGTCTGGCTATGACCACCCCTGTTGTTCGAACCTGCCCCACCCCCCCTGTCTCTTCGACCTGTATTCCATGTCCCAATCTATTTGCCCTTCTTATTAATGCGCTTGGCTAGTCTCCTTTTATTCTCCTCTATTTCCGTTTCCATCCTCACACTACACCTACTTGGCCTCTTACACAAACCGGAGTATTTTCATTCCTATGCACCCCCCTTTTCTCTCCCATTTCTCCGTTGCATCCATATTTTTATTTCCAGACACTCCGTTTTCCTGTCCTGACCTTCCTTCCCTACCTTGTCTTCGCTTCTCCTTCTCCCCTCTTCTCCCCTCTGTCTTGCTTTCTTCTTACGCTTTCCCCCCCCTTCCCCTCTTCTCCTGTATTAGACTATCTGTATATATTCTCTGCGCCAATTAGATCCTGGGTAAGTCACACACTCATGGGCAAGTCACGCTCCGTGTGTTCTTTTCAACCCCCGTTCCAACACGGTTTAGTGTAATTCGTGGTGCTTTTTACTTGCTTTTCCCCAATTATTGGCTCCTCCCCTCCCTTTTCTTGAAACCCCTTCCTTGCGTTCATCAGCGCGTCCGTGTCTCTTTCTTCTTCGGCGTCCCTTTTCCTCCCCCCTCGTGTGCAACCAGAAGCTTTTTTATTGTTCCCGTCGCTTCAACCCCCGCACTTAATTCTTAGTCTCTCTCCCCGCCTTCCACTTTTCCCTCTCCTTCTTCCCCCCCATGCTCCATCTCAGTGCACTGCTACTGGTTTTGCGCCCATGTTCGATTCCACTCGTGGCACGTCCCTCTAGAGTTCATGTCAGACCGATTTTTCTTCCCTTCCCCTTTTTTTCTTTCCTCTCTATTCCCTCCCTATACCTTTCCTTCCCCACCCTTTCCTGTGTACTACGATCTGTTTCGGTCACCCCCGTGTCGCTATATTCAGACCCCTTTTTTTCCCAGTGCCGCTGTATTCATATTATAGTTGACACTTAGACATGCCCTGTTTGCTTGATTTTTCTTGTCCCTCTCTCCACACTTGTGTACCCTCCTCATTCCCAAGCTGTTCACCCCCCCTCTATTTGTGTCCCCTCCCCTTTGTCGGCTCCCCACCTTTCAGTTTGTTCCGTAACTCCGTCTCTTTTCACCATCTTTCATTCTTTTCCCCCTTTTTCACTTCTATCTTTCCGCTCCTTTCCCCCCTTCGTGGCCCGTCACTTACCTTATACCCGTTTTGTAGCCCTATTCCCTGTTTTTGGCCCACCGTTCATCCTCCTCCTTTGGCTCTGTTCATTTACTTCCCATTCTTTTACTTTTTTTGCTTGAATGTTGCACCCACCCCTCCACATTTACAGTCTATATTACATCGTCCTTCCCCTACCTGGTTTCTGCCCCGTATAACCTACTCCTGTTCTGTTCACGTCCCCCTTCGTCCTCCCACTTATGTCGCTGGCTCCCAGTACGCGCTTTCACTCCGTCGCTCCCCCTCTGCCACAGCAGGTCACTTTCCTTTACTTCCTCGAGGATGAGATTTTCATTTTTCTGCTGTTGCAGTATATGTTTTCCCTCCCCATTACTGTTTTTTTGCGTCCATATGATCTCGTCTAACGCCTATGTATTTTTTTAAGTGTGTTCAATTTTTTCCACCCCACTCCCTCCATACCCAATTTCTCCGTCATATGCTAGGCCCACATCTAATTTTCGTTTCCTACATAGGTCAGCCTACTGTTTCACCCAACTCCAACCCCTACCTTTTTTATCGCACCCTCTCCATATCCCCATCGTCACTTCTCCCCCTCCTTTAACGCCATTCTTTTCAACTTCTTCTCCTTCCCTTCTATTCTCCCCTGTATGTTCACATTAGTACCCTGTTACTCATCTCAAAAGCACCCGTGGTTAAGAATTGATCCCCACGTCCTCAAGCCTTCCTCTTAATCGCTCACTGACATTAAGTGTCTCTGACTCCCCTATATTCGCCACGCTACGCTTCTTCACATTCAATGCATGTGAGCTTGTCACCATGAGTTTCCCGTGGAACTCAACTCCCCCCTCCCCGCATTTCGACTCCCCATCTACCCCCTTATGTCCCCGTGCTCTCTTCCCCCGCCTACACCCTTACCCTACTTTCTATCCCTACCTCGCGAATTGAGCTCCCTTTTATCCGCCGTGGGCCATCCGTTGCTCTGGAGTAATCGCTTCCATGAGTCTCTAAGTATTACGTTTTCCTCGCCACTTTCGGTGTGACTCCGTCGGTACCTATTACGACCTTCTGATCGGTACAAACGCAACTGTACCCACGGGTGTTTCACCCATTTCACTTTTTTGATCCTACTTCCCATGTTACGTTTCCTTTTCTGTTCCGTTCCCCACCTTTACCCAAGCACTCCCTTTTCTTCTCCTCCTCATCCTTCATCTGCCTCTCCCTTTATCAGCCCCTCTGTGTCATTTCATCGCACCTCCCTCAGGCCCTTGTGTCCCCCGTCCGCCCCCTAATCCCTGTGCCCCTGTCCCTCCTTTGATCATATTCCCCCTCTCACCCCTCTATTTTTTCCTCCCCTATCTTCCTTTTCGCCACCCTTTTAATATTCCCTCCATCTTCCCTTCTTTTCTTCGTCCCCTCTTCCTTCCCCCCCTCCTGTCTCCCTCTCCCTTCTCCCTTCCTTCTTTCTTTTACACACCTCCTTCTCCTCCTCTTCCCCTCCTTTCGATCCTCTCCCCCTTCCCCCTCCTTCATTCCTACATTTTCTTTTCTCTCCCCACCCTTCCCTATTTCTCACATCATTCTCTCCCCATTCCCCTTCAAACTTTTCAACGATCCCCCCACCTAACTACTTCCTCTTATCTTTCCTACCATCCTTTTTCTCCCCCCACACCCTCCACGGACTCCCCTCCCTCTCTCACCTCTCCCCCTCTCTTTCCCCTCCCCCTCCCTTCTTTTCCCCCTCCCTCTGCCCTCCTCCTTCTCCTTCCTCCCCCTCTCACACCCCCTTACCCAACACCCCCCACACCAACCCCCACCTACCACCCACCCCCCGCCTCTACACACCACACCCACAATCAACACACATAACCCACATACACAAACACCCCAAACCACAAACACACACACACAACCACACACCACTGCACAAAACCACACACACCAACAACATCAACACACACACACCAACACACACCAAACAAACACACACACAATACACGATTTGTGCGCTAATGCTTCAGCTTGGTCCTTTTCCCCCCCTAGATGGTACTCTGTATTTATGGCTGCAATTACCCATACAGTGAGAACGCTTAAGTTAAACAATCTTGTCACCATCCAGCAGCTCCGGTTCACACTACACTCATACACACTCACAAACACAATACAACCACACACTACACAAATGTACTACACACACACACAATTCCTATCACTTTCACCACACACACATACACTACAGACACACACAAAATTTATTATTTTACTTCTTATTTACTTATTTATTTATAGACTGTGTTTCTTTTCTTTTTCCTTCCCTTTCTCCTTTTCTTTTTCCCTTCCTCTCCTTCCTCCTGTGCTTTGGTTTGTGGGTTTCGTGTGTGGTGTATGTATGTTGTTCCTATATTATGACTATAATGTATATTATATATATTTGTGTTGTGTCGTGAGTGTCTGTGTGGGTGTGTGTGTGTTTGTGTGTCGGGTGTGTGTGTGTGCTGAATACCAGGTGTACATCTAACGCCACAACAGTGTAGTCCATGCACCCCGTACGGGTACTTAATTTATCCTGCTCGATTTACTAGCCTTTGATCCCCAAATCACGACTTGTTTGTTGTTTGTTGACGTTCATGAATTTCCATCCCCAAGTGTGATTCTCACCATTTCTGTCCCCCCCCCTGTGAGTTCCCCTGGCTCACTGCGCGTTATCGGCCGACCCCGTTATACAACTCACTACACCAATAGGTTTAGCGTGACGGCGTGTTTCGTTTTCCTTTTTTTTTTCTCTTTTTTCCCCGTTCCCACTCTGTCCGTCTTTTTCCCGTGATGCATTTGCTTTAGACAGGACAAAGTTCGTTGCAAGTTTTCATTGTTGTTTTTCTTTTTCCTTCTTTTTTTTCCCTTTTCTTTTACTTTTTGTCCCGTTTTTTTTTCTCTTCCTCCCCCTCTTTTTCGGTACCTCTGACCGTTTGTGTATGGCAATCTTAGACTCCGTTGTAAATGTACGTATCCAACCTCACCCGGCACCGTTTACGCACACTTTTTCATCTTGATGCACGTGCTTCTATTCCGGACACATTCACCCCTCCAGGTACTTCAAATTCTCTTCCATTGCCCCCGTTGTTCTATTTGTTTATTTAGCCCTATATTTCAATTCATGGCCGTTTTTTGTACCAACGCGATACGTGCACCCTGGCTCATAACCACGTCCCGCGCGCCCATACCACCGTCCAACAATCCAACTATCCGCGCTTTGCAATATAAACCCCATTATTTGATTTCAGGCGGTGTTTCTCCCGCAATGGTTTGCATACTCAAGACTAATTCGTGTTTTGTTCCACCCTGTTACAAGTCCACTTTGTTCAGGATCCCCCACCCGTAACCAGTAAAAAAAAAACTTAGTGCTCTTTTCGTCCTTATAACAATATTCTCCTGTACATTGCAACATCTCCAGGTAAAATGCATGCAACACTGATGTCACTTTTTTTCTGCATCGAACAGACCCACCCACTATTTTCATGACCCTCCGCTGCTGTAACTGTCCTTATGCCCATGCATAATTTTGCTATTTTGGCCGGGGAACCTTATGCCTCCTGTCAGTTTGATCGTCTGTGCCATCTGGCCAACGAAGTTGGTTGTGGAAACGCGGTTCAAGAACATCTAGCATCACACATATGTTACCAAACATTGTGATTCATCAAGAGTTATTTTTTTTTTATTTTTCTCTTTCTGATCGTGTTTATCCGCCGGAGCACGACACCCCCCGCGCCACTACACCCCGGCGAAACAGAATGGCCGGCTGAGCCTGTCTGTGTTTTCCTTTAAGCGTAGCGGCCAGTAATCACGTGGGCGGCCTGCGCACACATCACACACACAACTTATCCTCTCACTCCTCCCACACACACCCCACACACACAAGATCCAAGCCGGTTAGACTCCCCCGATAATTTATCAACACACTTACCCTTTCTTTCTGCACCTCCCCACCGCCCAAAAAAGATCATCTGTCTCGATTCTTCCCTCTCTCTCTGTGGTTCTTCAGAGCCCGGGCATCTGGGCACATAAATCCATGGCCGCCGGCTTCCTCTTTCTTTTTCTGCCGTCCCCCGTTCCCCCTTTCCTTTTTTCTCCTTCTGTCACCATTGTCCTTCTTAGCTCCCCCTCTTTTTTTCTCTTTTCCCCTTTCCGTTTATGAAGTTTACCTCGTGATCCACACAATCTTACCTCCACCCCTGACCCCGGCCCGTCGGCTTTTTTTTTTATGCACATCCACCGTCTATACAACCGATCTACAATCCCATTAAACATAAAATGAAAAATAACCTTAAAAAAAGAATGGCACAAAAAAACTTTACAAGAAAAAAAATAAAAGAAAAAAATATTGAAAAAAGAACCTAATACAACTCACTTATAACTGAAAAATCACTATTAGAAGGATAGCACAAAGAGTACTATGGCAAAATTAAAACGACACCTGTCTCATGATTCTATTTCTTTCTTATACGTCGTGAACATTAAAAGAAATTTTCTTACTTATCTAGAACGTTCGCGTGTACTCTTTCTTCTCAGCGATCCCATGGTTTGGACCACGTGAACCAGGACAGTGTGTGTTCAGCGAAAAAGAAAAAAAACAAAAATGCTGACAAAAAAAAAAAAAAACAAAAAACTCTCCTACCTCCCTGACTGGGCCTCCCGCTCTCTCCATCCTGCTTGCGATCCCGTCCCGATGTTTTATTTCGAGCTAAACTGTGAGTGTTACCAGGGGGGAACAGTGTTGAATGACAGAAACGTATTGTGTCGCAGTAACAGTGTGCGTGTCGGTCAGGGAGCTGTGATGCAAGTACCGTGTGTTGATCGTGTCACTGTGTGTTATCAACACTGTTCATTCACTTTGAAGCTGATGCCTAGTGGAGACGTGGAACTGGACCCTGGTCCCAACCCTGACAATTTGAGTGTTGTGCACAGTGACAGTGGAAAGAAAGTGGAAAGTTCAGTGTCTGATTCATCTACTGCCTCTGTGCAGACAATGAACACACTAATGCTGCCCCTCAAACAAGAATTCAACGAACAAACCAGTTTGTGTGTGTGTGTGTGTGTGTGTGTTGTGTGTGTGTGTGTGTGTGTGTGTGTGTGTGTGATCTTCAACACATCAAAACTGAATTAGAACTAGTGAAGAAGGAGTGTGAGGAGATCAGCAGTCGCTGTGCCAGGTAAGAAGAAGACCATAGTCAGTTGGCAGAGACAGTGTCAGGTGTGACATTAAACATGCAACAGATGTACCAAGAGTCAGATGAAACCATAGTAGAGACGATCAGACTTTCACAGATAGTCCAAGAATTGAAGAAAGAAATAGAACAGCTTAAAATCAACACAGACAGACTTGAAGATTTCTCACGTAGGGATAACTTGCGAATGTACGGTGTAACACAACGCGAAAACCACGAGAATTACCACACGTGTGCAGCTGCTGTTGTTGATGTGCTGAACAGTGGTGGGGGGACAGAGGTGGGATACAGAGGACATTGTCAGAGCACATAGAACAGGCTGTGCTGTGGAGGGCCAGCCCAAACCAATGATAGTACGATTTGCCAGGTGGCGTAACAAAATGTTCATCATCAAGAATAGGGAGCTGTGAGAAAAACTGAAAGTACCTAGAATAACGGTTTCTAATGACCTAACAAAAGCACAATCACAAATAGTTGCAAATGCAAAAAGAGAAGGAAAAAGAGCATTTTTTCAAAAGGTAAAAATGGTGGTGGGACCAAAACAAAGTGACAGTCGACCGTACTCGGATGTGGTCAAACACGGACTGGTGCGGAACGGAGTGACGTCAGCAAATAAACAAGAAGTTATTCCTAGGCAGCTGACAGACTGGGTTCCCGGGGCCGGACGGGGGAGCGAGCAGACCGATGACATGGCAGAGATGGGTGGGCTTTCTTCAGACGTTCACGGGGGCAACGCGATTGAAGGTGCGGATTTCCCAGTACGCTACACGTGCAGCGCGCCGGTCGTGCGTGATGAACCGCGGCAGCTTGACGGGGGTGTGAGTGGGGCCTCTGTGTCTCCTCACGGTGACCGGCGCCTCGCATGAGGTGTGCAGTCTGATGGCAGTGGGGCTGACACTCTGTCTGACGCGTGTCAGGTGGGGTGGGCAAGGTAGCGAGGGTGTGGCTGTTCCCTCCAATCGGCGCCTCTCCTTGGCAGGTGAAGGTCACAGGACAGTCGCTGACAAGAGGGCTTCCCTTGACTCAGCTACACGGGCGTCCCTGAATCCAGTGAACAGCTCAGCCTTGGCGTGACAGACTGAACTGCATGGTTTTCTGAGTCAAAACAAGAGACAGACTGTTGGGGGGCGTGAACGGGGCAAAGAAGGGGGCAGCAGGGAGAGAAAGTTTGCGAACCAGAAAACAATAGGACAGGCATGGTCACCCACTGCAGTTTACATTTTGAATTACAATGTGGAAAACTTGTGTTCAAAACTGAAAGACGTTTCTTTCATTGATTACATTTTCACCATTTGCTTTTATTTGTCTTACAGAGACTCTCACTGATTCTACTTTTGTTTTCACTGTTATATTTACTGATTTTATCAAATTGCATGCTCCAGCGAGGAAATTAATCATTTTGGAACGACGCTTTGGGGCAGTGCTATTATTGGTGAAAAAGGCTTTTGAGAATTAGATAAAAGAGATTAAGTCTGACAATAAGATTTTATTAAGAATAGACATGAGTCTGTTTAATTTGGATAACGATTTGATTTTAGTTGCTTGTTATATCCCCCTGAGGGTAGTCCATCATATCACGATTTGGATATCAAAGATGGTGTTCTACTTCTTGAAGAAAAATGTCTTCAGTGCACTGATAAAAAAAAATGTTTACTTTTTAGTGTGTGGTGATATGAACGCAAGGACAGGTGACAAACAGTGTGAATTGGAAGATATGGTTAATTACTCACCTGTTGACTTGGATTTTATAGATAGTCTGGATAACACTCGCCATTGTAAAGATGCTGTGATTAATAATTTTGGAAATTCTTTGTTGGATTTTTGCTTTCTGTTTGATCTTGTGATTTTGAATGGATGTTGTGAAGGTGATGAAGAAGAGGAATGTACTTTTATTTCTTCTCAAGGTAGTAGTGTTATTGATTTTTCTGATATCTAGTGATCTGATGATAATTGTTGTTTACGTGTTGCTGATAATTCATATTCTTGGCATTTACCAGTTGACTTGGAATGGGGAGAGCTTAGTGAAGCTAATGCAATTGTTTCTAGAGACCAGCCACCGTGGGGAAGTGGTTAGCGTCGCGGACTCCCGTCTGGGAAGTCGTGGGTTCGAATCCCATCATAGTCATGTGGGTTTTTCTGCCCGGACTGGTTCCTACCTACAGTTGAGTTTGCTGCAGACTCAGTTGGGAAGACTGGGACCACACAGTCGAGTTTCATCCACTTAATGGATGCGTTTCTGAGAGTGTTGCTCAAATTTCATGACCAACACTGCAGGCGACTGTATCTCTCAGGCCTGATTGACGCCAGGATGTATTATGAAAGGAAGCGCAGAGTACAGCCTTGTCATGTAGTCTCAGACCGAAATGGAAATCCATGGTATTATCTTAATTATCCTCATTCTCATCGATCAGCATGGGAAAAAGTCTTAAGTTCTGTCGCTCTTCATGCCCTGCTCTCATGGTGACCTCAGTTTTGATGTCCTCTCCACGTCTGTGGTCTTGGTTTGGTTCCGTCGGGGTCACCGGTATCGTTGAGTCCATGGGGGCTGTCGTTGGACGGACGTGGTGGCGCCCTCTGGAGGGAGAGTTCACTTACGCCGGCTCCGCGACTAGGCAATAATTGTCGTCAGTAGGGGGTTAGTAGGTGGTGTCCTGCGTATGTTAGATCAGAACAGGCGCTACTGAACACCACTGAAGTGACTCGGCAGGAGTGCAGTGTCTCCTCCGGTGGGTTGCCTCTTGACGACTTGACATTGACTGCTCCTGTGGATTGCTGGTGCCGGGGCTGCTGCTGTGGTGCCAACCAGGCTGTGGCTGTGACGGGGGTGTCGGAATGAGCAGCGTGGGTGCACTGCCTCTGAGGTGGCGCAGAGGTTTGGACAGCAAAAAAAAAAAAAAAAAGTTTCTGGACACGGGGGTGACGAGAAAATCATATGGTCTGCTGAACATATACAATCGTACCTGGATGAACTGCACACTGCTGACTTTACGGAGTGTCTAAATGATGCATATAATTTGTTAAATACTGATGTAAACTGTGCTCTTGAAAAGTTTGTTCAAGCTTTATATGGGGCGGCTGCAGCATGGTCTGCACTGTTGGGAAACGTGACAAGAAAAGTAATGATTGGTTCGATAACGAAAGTGAAAAAAGAAAAGAAAAGTAAAAAGATGCTTAAAACAATTTCAAAGGTATGAAAACAAACAAAATAAAGAACAGAACAAAAATATGTGAAAGAGAGAAAAGAATACACAGAACTTAGAATAAGGAAAGAAAACGAGTTTAATGAACTGAGAATGAAAAAGCTTAAGGAATCAACGAACGACTCAAACACTTTTTGGTCTTTGCTACGAAATGTAAACAGGAAGAAAATAGTGTATCATGACATTTCTTTACAACAATGGTATGATCACTTTTCCAGCGTTTTCAATGAAGGTGAGAGGTCGCTGCTGATGAAACTGATAATGATAAGATCGATGACGATGATGATGACAATGTCGATCCCTTATTCAGTGATCAGATTGCTGTAGAAGAGGTTATTGCAAGTATGAAGAAACTTAACTCGGGGGAAAAGCGCGGGTTCAGATAAGATCATAGGAGAAATGCTAAAACACGCCAGTCCTGACATTATTCATTTCCTTATTACTCTATTTAACAAACTTTTTTTTAACTGGATCCTTTCCTTTGGAGTGGACAAAATCAATTATTATACCATCGCATACGAAAGGTGATGTGAATAATCCTGACAATTATCGCGGAATATCTCTTACAAGTATTATACGTAAGGTGTATACACATATTTTGAACAAGAGATTAACAAACTGGGCAGAAAGAGAAGAAAAAAAACTGTAGAGGAACAGGCGGGTTTTAGATCTGGATATAGTACAGAGGATCATATTTTTACATTGTTGCTTTAGTACAGAAATATTTGTCAAACAATAAACTGTATTTGGATTTGTCGATTTTAGAAAAAAGCGTTCGATTCCGTCAACCGTAATTTACTGTGGAATACTCTACAAAGAAATGGTATTAATGGTAAGCTTTATAGAGCCCTCAAAGGGGTATATGATTCAGTGCTTCAATGTGTGCGTGACAGACATGAATATACAGATTTTTTCCCGTCTTACTGTGGAGTGAAACAAGGATGTTCGTTAAGTCCAAATATGTTCTCCTTTTCATTAATGAATTAGCAATCGAGTTATCAAGAAGAGGAAGACATGGTGTCCAACTTAGTCTGAATGCTGTAGAACTATTTAGTTATTTACTGACGACATAATTCTCCTGTCTGTAACAGTTTTGGGACTACACAACCAGTTTAATGCATTGAAAGAAGAGGCAGATAGTTTGGGGTTTACACTAAATTTAAATAAAACAAATATAATAATTTTTCACATGGGGTGTCACTTGTCTGCTTGGGAGAATGGTACTACGGAAATGTCGAAGTAAAAGTTGTCAACTATTATAAATACCTTGGAATGCTGTTTACAACAAGACTTAGCCTTGATTTAACTTGGAATGAAACTGTCAAAAGGGGGGAAAAAGGTGTAATGGAAATACTTAAGACGCTAAGAAAACTAAATTGTTTTCTGTGTTTTGGAAAATGTTTGACACGCAAATTGTACCTCTCCTTACACATGCCGCTGAGATTTGGGATTATACATGAATAGTCAGATGGAGAGAGTGCATACTTTTGCAATGAAACGTTTCCTGTATGTTCCAATGCACACTTCAAACAAAATTTTATACGGCGAAACTGGGCGATACCCTTTATATGTAAAGACATACATAAAATGTGTTAAATTTTGGTTAAAATTGTTGAAACTGCCACAAAGTAGATTCTCCAGACAGGCATATCATAGGTCGTTAATACAAATGGAAAGAGGTAAAGAAAACTGGGCTTCTCGATTAAAAGACGTTATGTCAGAAAACGGTTTTGCTATTGCTTGGATGAGCCAAGGTATAGATAACGAGTTGTTGTTTATCTCAGAAATTAAAACCAGATTAATTGATTCGTTTAAACAAAACTGGCATTCAGACATGGAGAATAAGAAAAAATCATTTGGTTCTATTCTTTCAAAAGCATATTTCAACCTGAAAAGTTCTAAAAGTTGTTGTGAATAAATGGCACCAGACTAATTTAGTTAGATTCCGACTAAGAACCCTTGGTTTTAATGCTGGCATAAAATGGTTTCAGCCTGGTACGTCTACAGATTCACCTTGCTCTCTGTGTAATTCCACTGTTGATGATGAGATTCACTTCAATTTCTGCTGTAAAGCCTATGACAACCTGAGAAAAAAAGTGTCTATTGTTTGAAAAAAGATTGTGGTAAGAAAAAAAAAGTGTTTTCTCTGCTTTTATCAGAAGATGACATGATTCTGAATTTGTTGGCCAAATTCATTTCGGAAGCCTGGAATCTTAGAACTGAAACAATCATTTTCTGCTAGGAGTGCTATGGTAAGGTAGTAATGAGAGAGAGAGAGAGAGAGAGAGAGAGAGAGAGAGAGAGAGAGAGAGAGAGAGAGAGAGAGAGAGAGAACGTCGTATACATGTATATATGAAGAAAGTCACAGATACAAAAATATAAGAACCTAAGTATGTTTAACTTTGATATTGTAAAAACAATTTATAATAGCCTTGGGTGGCCATTTTTCATAAAGTGTCACTTTCGTTTAGAAAGATGGTTTTCGTTATACTTTGTTTGCTCGTTTGCACATTACTGAACCATAAGGCTGATCATTCTTTTTGTGTAAAAAAAAAAAATGAAAATGACGCATCACCTTTGTCATTAGGACTGTAAGTCAATGATATTAAAGTGCCAGAGTGTCAAAGAGTCTCTCTCTCTCTCTCTCTCTCTCTCTCTCTCTCTCTCTCTCTCTCTCTCTCTCTCTGTCTCTCTCTCTCTTTCTCTCTCTCTCTCTCTCTCTCTCTCTCTCTCTCTCTCACACACACACACACACACACACACACACACACACACACACACACACACACACACACACACACACACACACACACACACACACACACAAACACACACACGCACACACACACACACACACACACACACACACACACACACACACACACACACACACACACACACCTGCTTGAATGCACGCATGCACATGTCCATTTAACACACCTGGTCTTCATTTCTAAAGGATGATTCTCTTATGGACATCAGATTAGCTCTCAAAATACTGATTGTGAGCGATTGGTGCACTACTTTAGGGGAAGGGATGAGGTGAGTTTACTATCCATTTCATGTTGCAAAGTGAGACGACTGCAGGCGGAAATCTAAACAAATCTTAAATAAATGTCAGCGAACCACCCAGAGAAACGTGGGCAAATGAGTCACAAGACAAAACACAATGCGTTTTGACCTCTTAGGTCTTCAGGTGAAACAAAAACGAATAAAATAACGAAAATGCACTTAGCTTTGATAGCTTCAGATCGCTTTTCGTTATTTTATTCGTTTTTGTTTCACCTGAAGAAGACCTAAGAGGTCGAACGCGCGTGTGTTTTGTCTTGTGACTCGTTTGTCCACGTTTCTCTGGGCGGTTCGCTGACATTTATTTAAGATTTATCTATTTCATGTTAGTGTTCTCATTTCCGTACTACTAAGATACCTCTCTGTCATTGGCATTAAAGAACTGTCCCAATAATGTTGTTCGTTTTCAGGTAAGGTTGATTTAGCTTCTCAGATATTGAAGTCAACGGGAATCTGTCGCCATGATTGCGTTCGTGTCCGCAGGTCATCTAAGGGAAGAGAATTATTTCAGTGGCCAGAGTTCTGACAGTGGACTGAAACATCCAGAATATCTTCACTCTTCTGCACTTTGAAAGCAATTCGGAGCAGTGATACTGAAAATTTTGTTCGTCTCGAAACAACAACAACAAACAACCAAACTTGATGTCTGGTCAGACTTTCTTGGCTATGACAATGAGTTCTTATTATCCTTATCATTATCATGAATAATACTTATATAGTGCCTGTTCTCGGCTACAGACCAAGCGCTAAGAGCTTTACAATCCACACTCGTTTACACAACGGTCTGCCTACCTGGGTAGTTCCGACTGAAGAGCTGCCAGCTGGCGCTTCATTTAGTCGTTTCCTGTGCCACCCAGTCAATCTGGTTCAATATCGTTCACTCAATTTCTTTACTTCATTCATTCTTTCCATTTCTCATGCAGGGCGCATGCTATGTGTAATGTGTCATCCATACCAACGGCCAAACTGGCTTTCTCTTCCGCAAGTTGGTGATCGGACTTTACGTGTGTGCAAGATGTTATGCGTGCGTTTACACACGGAACCTCGGTTTATAGTCTCATTCGAAGAACTGCATGGGAAATGGAGTCAGAACCAATGTTAACTCCGAGAGAAAAATCCCCCTGAGCCGAAACGGCCCGGCGGAGTTCTTCATGTGAATTAAAAATGAACATTCATCTTCGTTGTCAGACAGGTCGTGATGATACCACTGTTAAGGAAGAAGATTGCATATCCATTGGTCTCTCTGAATTTGAAGTTGGGGGGGGGGGGGGGGGGGGGGGGGGGGGGGGGGGGGGCGGTTGCCCCGAGTGATGCATTTTACAGTACATACAATTGAAGAGCAGCATACTTTCATACTCTGATTTTATGCGTCGCCCCTGCACAAGCCATGCATTATGTCAGAGTCATCAGCTTATGATATCTGGCAATATATTATGTCATCAACTAGGGCAAAACCCCCGCCGCCATACAAATGCTCCAAATCAACAGAAAACCCACACACCAAAGTTAGAATTTGGAGACCAGTAATGAAAAGTTGACTGCTCTTCACTTAGGTAATACATTATGAATGAGAGGTACAAAAATGAGCATCGTTCACTTTAATTGAATGTTAGATTTTCCTAACCGATTACACACCAGCAATGTATGACTAATAATCCATAGTGGTTCCTCCCCAACAGGCTGGCTGATGTGTTTGGATATTATTTTGGCCATCATTCAGTGCAACTCATTGCTATCGCTTTGGAGACCAGCCTGACATTGGCTGAATCCCACTGCTGTTGCTTTGGAGACCACCATGGAATTGTTTGATGTCAAATGCTATTAGTTTGGAGCCCACCATGAAATTGTCGGATGTCCCATGCTATAAGCCCACCATGACATTGTCTGATGTCCAGTGCTATTGCTGTGGAAACCACCATGATATTGTCTGATGTCCAATGCTATTGCTGTGTGGAGACCACCATGACATTGTCTGATGTCCAATGCTATTGCTGTGGAAACCACCATGATATTGTCTGATGTCCAATGCTATTGCTGTGGAGACCACCATGATATTGTCTGATGTCCAATGCTATTGCTGTGGAAACCACCATGACATTGTCTGATATCCACTGCTATTGCTGTGGAAACCATCATGACATTGTCTGATGTCCAATGCTATTGCTATGGTGACCACCATGACATTGTCTGATATCCACTGCTATTGCTGTGGAGACCACCATGACATTGTCTGATATCCACTGCTATTGCTGTGGAGACCACCATGACGTTGGCTGATTCCACCATGAGGATTAAACGCCCGAACACTCCTCCTCAGAGTGCACCTTTAAGACTCGGATTGTTTTGGTGTTGCCAAGATCAAACAGGAAACGCTCAGACAAAAAGAGCACAGAGCACAGTGCTGCCACCTATGACAGGGCGACAGGGAGGTAACTGCCTCTTCACTGCAGCCACCTTGAACTGAGTAGTGAATCACCCAACACAACTTGCCATTGGACAGGGAGGTAACTTCCTCTTCACACTGCAGCCACCCTGAGCTGAGCAGTGAATCACCGAACACAACTTGCCACTGGACAGGTCAATGTTGGTGACTTCATTTGTGCTGATTCCCCTGCAACAAGATCGAGGATGGCTCGATGGTCGGCGTACTGTACATGGTGATGTGTGCTGATAGCAAAGTCAGCTGGGGACTGGACAGTGGGTGACAGAGAACTGCACAAGTCCATTTTTCTGTTTGACCAGTCCAGTATCCAATATGTGTGACTTTTTTCTTCAAAACTTGTGATGTAAAGATCAGTTATATTCTTTACAGTTATCAGTGCACGCTATATTGTCATGTATGTGCATTTTGTGATGACAAATGGCATGAAAATGAACATTTCACTGGTTAGTACAACTGTTAAGGAAGTAACCTCTCTCTCTCTCTCTCTCTCTCTCTCTCTCTCTCTCTCTCTCTCTCTCTCTCTCTCTCTCTCTGTGTGTGTGTGTGTGTGTGTTGTGTGTGTGTGTGTGTGTGTGTGTGTGTGTGTGTGCAACATCATGCTTTGTAATGTAAAATTATGGAACATTGATTCTAGAAATTAAGTACGACGCAGGAAAAGAAACAGGAGCGAAGAGTTTCAGTTGCAGGAACAGTTATCTTTGGAAAACGTGTGTCTGCTGATTTATGGAGCTACTTGGAAGGGGTTCAGTCAGACCTAAGGTCAGATAAATCAGGGGTAAAGGCAGATGAGTCAGCATGGCACAACACTGAACGACTGTGGTCATGCTTGTGTTCATGGACAGGGAGCAGTTGAAGGAAATGTGAGAAATCAACGCTTTACATTCTTTCCAGTCGAGTCTGACAGCCTTAGATTGAAGTTTAAAAAACCTGCTGGACCAAAGAAAAACCTGTTTAAATGCATCTCCGTGACTTTGTGGTTGTAGTTCTGCACCTGTGCCACAGGACAGCGAGTGATTTTTTCTGGGGAACTGGACCTCAGCAAATCCTTGAACATGGAGCACACGTTCCATTATCATGTGAAAACAGATGATAGAAAGCAGCAACAACTCTCTGAATCTAAAAGCCAGACATTTAGCACGCTGCACCCTGGAAAACAAAACACTGGAGACTGAGGTTCAGAATCTCTCCTTTATGTATTCTCAGGATCCTGCCGACCTCAAGGAACCAGTGCTGGACAACAGCTCGCTGTCAGAGTTGGTGTGCTGGTTCAACGTCTCCACCTCTGGTGATCACGTGATCCACCTTCAGTTCCTGAAGCAGACTTGTTCCCAGGACAACTTCCTGTTCCTTCTCATCCAGGTGAATGACACATCAGTGTTCCAGGACAGGAGGACTGGCTGTGAAGACTTGAGGTCCCCTCTCCTTATGGACTGGGTCAGCAGACGACACTTCATCCTCATCGCTATTGTGGTACGTGACCTCCACCTGGACTACACCATCCGAATGAAGGCAGTGAGCGTGACTTCTGACACAAAGAAGAAGCTGCAGGTGTACCATCTGTCACCAACTATGGGTAAGGGTGTAGACGATGTTAATACAAAAGCAAAGAGTTGTTTTTCTATATATATATATTACAAATATGTCATTCTCGTGTTGCAATACATGCTCTGTTTGATATTTCCATTCAAAACAATGGCATATATTAGTAAATAAAATGTGGGACATGGAAAAAAGGATAACAACTAAAGGTTAAAAACAATGGCGGTGGGGTCTCGCATTGCAAATATTCATGCTGACACAAAAAAAAAGGTTTATCCATGGTCTGCAGAGTAGTGAAAATGAACACTTCGCTGACGCCTGAGGCAGGGCAGATTCACTGTAGGAAAGTGACCTACTGAGACGCAGTCAGCCGTGCAAGGCAGTGGCGAGCTGTGCATTGCTGTCAAGTACTCTGAAAAGCTGGCGTGTTTGTCGCTGAATCGATGTGATGGAGTCTCAGACCTCTCTTTCATGACCAAGTACCCCTGATCGATATTTTTTCAATCTCATCCTCTGCTCCGTCTTATAGCACTGCACCCACGCCGCTCATTCTGGCTCCCTGTCCACAGTGGCTGCCTGGCTTGTCTGTCACAGCTCCAGCACTGGCGATCCTCGTGGAGCTGTCACTGTCATGTCATCCTGTAGCAGCCCACAGCACTGCTTCCGAGTCACTGTGATGGTGTTCAGTGGTGCCGATCTGATCCAACAAATACAGGACACCACCTACTGACCTAGCTAGTGACGACAATAATTGCCTAACTGCAGAGCCAGTGTGAGTGAACTTTCCCTCCAGAGGGCGCCATCACGTCCATTCAAACGACAGTCCCCAGGAATTTGTCGACACC
>JADBJO010019570.1:15000-33030 GCA_016801955.1 Conus betulinus | reverse complement strand
CACTCACCCAACCACGACTCTCACGCGCTAACACAGACACTCACCCCAAACACACCACAGCGCACACTCAACACGCACGCACAACGCACGCCGCACGCACGCACTCGCGCGCACACACACACAACGTTTCATTTACTGTAGGAATGATCATTAGGGTTAAAATCATCATTTCCACCCAGCATATCCAGATGACAAAATACACGATGATATCAAAACATGACAGATTCAGTAGCGACAGCGTGCACCAGGCAATAACGAAATATAAGCTGTATATTGTCCCCGTATTCCGGCCCTCCGGGCCTTCATTTGGACAGAGTGTTATTTACCAACAGTAAACATGACCAACGTCGACTATTCAAATTCTCAGAAAAAAGTAATCAATCAGTGAAAATACGGCTCAGATCACACGTGACCAGTTAAGAAAATCATATCAACAAGAAAAGCCAACACACTTTTAAGACACTTTTTCACAAACGTTTTTACTGTTTCCCCGTATCCTCCTGCCGGTCTGCGTTTGTTTGAAATCTTCTCTCTCTCTCTCTCCTCTCTCACTCTCTCTCTCTCTCTCGTCTCTCTCAACCATCCGTGTCACTCCTCACTCTCTCTTCGTCCCTTATGCTCTCTCTACTCCCTCTCGTCCTCTCTCCTCGCCAAAACGCGTAGAGTCTAACCATAGTGCACAACCAAAAACACTAGGTATGACTGATGAACTACAAGCTGCTTGTTTACTCTTACCGCCGATGAGTCTGTTTTGAAGACAGAAGGGAAGTCGGAAGGATTTAAAAAGCAACGTAATAAAGTCAATTAACTCAAACGGACAGCACAAATATGACATTTTTTCGTGAACTTGTAGCCACACAAACCAAATTCGAAGTCCATATGGGCACAATAAATGATACTTACGAATAAACTTTCACAGTCAAAGATAAGTCCCATAATCAGCATAACACCAAATGAACCAAACAAACACCTTTACAAACAGTTGCAGAGTTCAAAGTTTGCAAAAGTAATACCCATTTTCAAATCTGGAGACAAATCTGATCCATCGAACTATAGACCTATATCTGTTTTTGCCAGTTCTTTCCAAGCCCTTGGAAAAACACATAAATAAACATCTTTGCCACCATTTTGAATCTCTTCCAACCTACTAAATAAAAGTCAGTCGGGGTTCAGGAAAAATCATTCTTGTCATACTGCACTTACAAATCTAGTGGATCAATGGCTAGCCATATTAATGAAAATAAATATTGTGGTGCACTGTTCGTTGATTTTTCAAAAGGCGTTTTGATGTCATTGACCACAGATTGTTATGCAGGAAGCTATTATCATATGGTATAACAGGAAATACCTTCCATCTAATCACATCATTCCTCCTAGAAGACCGTCAACAAACCGTTTGTGTCAACAACAATTTATCAGAGAAGCTACCTATACAACATGGCGTACCCCAGGGTTCTGTGTTAGGCCCGTTGCTGTTCTCAGTTTATATAAATGATCTCCCTCTTTATACTGAGGATTCATGTGAACTCTTTTGTGATGATACCACTGTCCATACAAGTAGCTCCAGCTTAGAATCTGTTTTCACCTCATTACAGAAGAATGCTGCTGATATCTTAAGTAATTGGTGCAATGTAAATCACATGTCACACTGAATCCTAACAAAACAAAACTAATGCTGATAACAACAAGGCAAAGAAGACAAAACATAACCACGCAGCCTCCATCTGTTTTTTTGTCAATAATCAGGAAATTGAAGTGGTGGATAACCCATCGAGTTCTAGGCGTATATGTTGATAATAATCTCTCTTGGTCTTATCACCTTCGCAATTTATGTAAATCAGTATCCAGACAAACATACCAGCTGTGCAGGATTAAGCATTTCTTAAACCTTCATGCCAGGAAATTTGTTCCTACATGCACATATTCTCTCTCTTCAATCAATTATTGTTCAACACTATTTGATTCTGCTAGTGCTAATGCCATGAAACCTCTTACGAGTGTCTACAAAAGAGCACTTAAAGCAGTTCTATTAAAATCGTCTAGTCTTAGTGAAGGGGACTATACTAAAGCAGGGGCCCTTCCGCTAAAAGAAATGTTTTGCTGTCAACAAATGTTTGCTAATGCAAAAAATTGCGTCCGCTTTAGCACCACAAACTCTTCAGTCTAAATTAAACAAAAACCCGAGGGATTCAACCAAATTCCAGATTCCCACACCTAATAGATCTGTTTAAATCAAGCTTATCTTACTCTGGTAGTGTGGTTTGGAATTCACTTCCACTATATTTCCGATGCACCCAAAATGCAGAATCCTTCAGGGAAAAACTAATTACACATTTCACAGCAGGTCATTACTATTAGGGATAAAATACATATACCAGAGCACACCCTTTGTTTGCTGCATATTAAACTGATACGCCGCTTCCTTTCTTAACCAGATAATGATAAATTGAAAGATATGGTTACCATTGTTTTATTAATGACTGTAATTATATCATGATGAATGAATGTTGTCATCACTGACTTTACTGATGCATTGCCACTAACTGATTGATGTCCTAATACTTTTGATTTATTGAAGCCTGTATCTACATGATGATAAATGTGTGTCCTGCCTGGTAACTATTGATTATATTGATGTATTGTTGCTTGTTGTTCAAATTTATATAGTAATGTTTTTAGCATATATTATTTTGGATAGAAAATGGAAATATCATTCTTCTCTCTCTCTCTCTCTCTCTCTCTCTCTCTCTCTCTCGTCTCTCTCTCTCTCTCTCCTCTCTCTCTCTCTCTCTCTCTCTCTCTCTCCGTATTTACGGCTGCGTATTGATGTATTGTCACTAAGTTTATAATTATATAGTCTGTGGTGGGTAGTGTATGAACATTTCAAGAAGAAGAAGAAAAAGAAAAAGATGAGGGAGGGAGAAAAAGATTATGACAGATCTGTCAGCTCTCTCTCTCTCTCTCTCTCTCTCTCTCTCTCTCTCTCTCTCTCTCTCTCTCGCTCTCTCTCTCACTCTCACACACACACACACACACACACACACACACACACACACACACACACACACACACACACACACACACACACACACACACACACACACACACACACACACACACACACACACACACACACACACACACGTGCGCGTGCGCGCTTGCACACACACACACACACGCACACATACACACATCATATAATAATCGTTTATGACTATTGACGCTAGGACTTTATTATTGATAATTGATAATTGATTGTAGTATTGCTCGTTCTTGTCTTGCCTTGTAACCACATCATGTAACTGTCAAAAAAAAAATGTTGAATATTACTGATGCATTGTAATTGTCTAATTATCATTCTTAGCAGCTTGCTGTATGTTAATATTTTACAAAAAGGACTCTCTCTCTCTCTCTCTCTCCTCTCTCTCTCTCTCTCTCTCTCTCTCTCTCTCTCTCTCTCTCTCTCTCTCTCGATAGGAGGATCGCTTATTCTGTCTGTGTGTGCTGATTTTTTTTTTTTTTTTTTTTTTTTTCGTCTTTTTTCTTCTTCTTTTATTTTCTTTATTTTCGTTTGTTGAAATTATTTTCTCTTTATTTTCGTTTGTTGTTGCAATTGCTTTTTCTTTTTTTTTTTTTTTTTTTTTTTTTTTTTTTTTTTTTTTTTTTTTTTTTTTTTTTTTTTTTTTTAAAGTCATATTCGCCTTAAATGTTAGTAGATGAACAACTCATCAATTTTTTTTAATGCATTGTGAAGATATGTGTGTTTGTTATAATTTTTGTAAGTCTTAGTCGCTAGTTATGCTTAGTAGTCGCTAGTCATGCTTAGTTAGTCCCCTTAGTGGGCAAGGGCCGGATGAAAAAAAGCATGTGTTTGCAACACACACAACAACACACAACCACACACACCACACACACACCACACACACACTCACAAACACACACCAATTACAAATCGATAGCCTGGTCTTCACTGAGTACAATACACTACAGACATATCCATGATTAATCTGTCCCCAACGTGGTGCTTGGCCTTGAAATCCTGGATTTAGGAAAACAGACCGCATGACTTTTGTATGAACTGTCTGAGGCTCAGTCCAATTAAAATGTTTTGAAATGCGTGTTTTTGGTAAGGACATCACTCAGGGGAAGGGAAATAAATCAAACTGAAAAAAAACAAAACTAAAACTAAATACCAACCGCAATCTTTTTTCTTTTTTCTTAAATATCTCGTCGTTGCACACCAGATCTTTTTAAGGCCTTTTTTGTCAACTGCTGCTGAGTGATGGAAGGCAATTGCATTACAAAGTACTCGTTTTCAATAAAGGACAAGAAAAAAAATCTCTTTCTGCAGTCTATGACCACTTCATAAACTCCTCCCAAGACCATTCAGCAGGCTACTGTTTTAATGAGGACAGACATGTTCACTGTCCTGGACAGACAACAGAATGACCGAGTCTCTGTCCTGTTGCGTAGGACCGCGTACCAGATACGCAGAGATCAAGGCAGCCCGACATGTATGTAACATCACCCTTAAAACAACAACGCTGATAACAAATGATGATGTCCTGATAGCCAACACACAGCTCAACAGTACCCCAACACAGAACGTTACGATGTCCTGATCGCTACAACACAGCAGCTGAACAGGCACCAGCATGCAAACGTTACGATGTCCTGATAGCTAACAACACAGATGAACAGACAAGACCCAACACAGAACGTTACGATGTCCTGAATCGCAACAACGCCACAGGTGAACAGACACAAGCACAGAACGTTACGATGTCCTGTTAGCTAAGCACACGGTGAACAGACACACAGCACAGAACGTTACAATGTTACTGATTACTGCGAACATCCACAGCTGACCACAGACTCAGCAGACGAACATTACCCTATAGACGGGTGTGGTCAAGTGTTCCCAGCTGGGATCTTCTCCTCACAAAGAATCGTCTGTCCCATTGTCAAGACCCCAGCACACTGACACACAGCACCGCGATCATGGTTGGACGTCACTAGCTGTGCCAGAGTCGTCACGTGGTGTGCACCGTGCAGCCCCACAAGTGCGACACCTGGTGAGGTAAGCGGCAGACTCACCCCCAGTCCCGGTAGCTCTCAACAACAAGGGGAAGGACTGTGGTAGTGTTTGCACAACACCTAGCTCAGTTTCAATTTTAACAACACAGTTTGCCGTGTCGTGTTTCAGAATGATAGCACGAGCTATAAACAATTCAGAATCCACACAGCTGCTCATCTGATGAACAGTCATAAGACGACGCGAAAGACCCGCGGAGTCAGTTTTACCACTCAAAGGCTCCAGTCCTTTAATACCCCCACCACAACCTTCCAACACCCACCACACTTCCTCATTCCAATTCCACCCTCTGCCCCCCCCCACCTCTGCCCCCCCCCCCCCCCCCCCCCATCTCCCTCCTCATTCCCCTGATGTTCAGAATGTTCACGCCGCCCCTTCCACTCCTCCCCTCCCCCCCCCCCCACCCCCACCGCCACTCCCCCCCCCACCCCCACCGGCTTCCTTTCAACCCTTTTTCACCTTCGCCCATGTGTATATCTTGTGGTACTTGGCTGTTGTGCAACAAACCCCCGATTGTGACATGACAAGACATGACAGAAGAGCACACCGTGAATTATTAAGTTTTATGTGTGTGCATACGTGTATGCGTGCGTGCGCGCGCGCGTGTATGTCTGGTATCGTCTGGGTGTCTAGTGTGTTTTGTGAGTGAAGTTTAGCATACTGCGTTCTATGCAAAAAAATACAAAAAATGGTCATTCTCTTTTCCATTCTGTAAATCTTCATGTATAACAGTGAAATGCACTCACTTTGTTGTAAATCGTGAAATCCAAAAAAAGTCAGTCCTGTAAATCCATCACGCAACCGTAAACCTCTCTTTTCATTTCTTATTTCTGTACAAAACCGCATTTCCTAATACAGTCTGACAGGCCCGAGGTAGATCAGCACTGACCCCTACCAGGGTAACATGATCCTTGCATCCCCCTGTGACCACAGGATCCTGACCATTACTCTGCCCCACACTGGCGTGTCGTCATCGTTTGTGGTGCCATGTTCTTTCTGCCTAAACAATAGAGGCACGTCATTGTTTGTGCCATACTCCGTTCTTCAACCCAATGGAATGACAGTCCATCGTTGGTGTCCATACTCCTCTGCACCAACAGTGGAGCTGACGTCATCATTGTGCCCTATTTCTACTACACCCACAATACGAGCTGTTGACGTCAATCATTGTGCCATACTCCTCTGAAACCACAAGTGGAGTGACGACATCATTGTCTGCCAAGCCATACTCCTCTGCACCTATCACGTCTTCATTGTTCCATACTCCTCTCTGCAACCCAAGGGAGTGACTCAGCGTTGTGCCATATTCACTCTTCACCCACCCGCACGTCAATCATTGTGGCCATACCTCCTCTGCAACCACAATGTAGTGACCGTCAACGTTGTGGACCATACCTCCTCTGCAAAACCACACTGAAAAGTGAATTCGTTGTTGCCCATGCTCGTCTAACACCATAATGGATTACGTCATGCGTTGTGCCATGCCCCTCTACACCACAATGGAGTGACTTTACTTCGTCATGGTTGCCCATACCTCCTCTACACCACAATGGCATGACGTCCATCATTTGTGCCATAACTCTCCGCTGTACTACCGTGGATGACTTCGCCATTGATTCCACACTCCTCTGTACCACAATGGAATGGACTTCGTCATTTGTGGCCAAACTCCTCTAACAACCACAATGGAGGACTTACACCGTTGTGAAGCATACTGCAGCCTACACACTAAACTTTGATATGGCGTGAATTTGGACCGATTTTATATAACCTCCAGTGATAGAAAGACAGACAGACAAAGGAAACGTCCACATGTTTAAATTGTAATCTGCCTCAAAACAGTTAATGGCTTTGAAAAACATCTTTTTTATAATCACGTGCTTCGTTCAAGGCCAGGTCAAGTTCAAGTTTTTGCGATGAGTAACTAGCCATTTTAATTTCCTGCAGCGGCAAGGAAAATTCATTCAACAGGAACATAATATCCACAGAATAAATTTAGAACCTCCTAGTAAACTAACACAAGCTGTTAAAAACACATAAACACATCATAGGTCTGCGCAAACAAAATTTTCACGTACATCGTTCAATGCCCCCATCTGAGGACCACACACACCGCGCGCTCAGCTGCGCGCAGCGCACATGCGCACACATCACACACAAACACCCCACCACACACACACCACCACACACACCCGCACACCAACACACACACAACACCACACTGCATCAGAGCTCAACCATCCGGCACACACACACCGCCAATCCATAACCGGACCCGCGGGTTGTGGACATCTCCATTCGCATGTCATCCATTTGCTCGTTTTGTCCAAGGTTACGAGTTACTATTAGAGACCTTGATATTAAACATATCCACCCACGATATTACACTCCCACCAACCAAATCATCAGCTTAATGCGGTTTAAAAAAACCATCAGATAAGTCCTTCACTGTGTGTGTGTGTGTGTGTGTGTGCGCGCGCAGCGCCCGCGCACGCAGCTCATCTCCACCGCGCGAGGGGCATGCACAGGCCTGAGTGGGTGGTACTTTTGTGTGTTGTGTGTTGTAGGGGGGGGGGGGGGGGGGGGGGTGGGGGGGGGGGGGGGGTGCGTGCGTGTGTGTGTCGTGTGTGCGTGCGGTGCGTTCGTGCGTGTGTGTGTGTGTGTGTGTGTGTGTGTGGTGTGTGTGTGTGTTGTGTGTTATGTGGTGTGGTGTGCACGCGCCAGTGCAGATGATGTGTGATTGCATGTACATGTGTGTGCATGTAATTCGTGCATTTGGATAGTGTGTTTGTGTGTGGTGAGATCTAGCGGGCTTAATGGTAATCATGCTCCTGCTTGCAGTGCGTATGGGCCTTCGTCACTGTGCATACCAGTATGCAGTCATGTTCTGCTGGCGACCGTTGCGTTGAATCTTCGATGTTTTCCCGTGTGGCTTTCCGGAGTGGAACACCACTGTGGTCGAAACCTGATAACTCATGAGACAATGTCAGGACCTGCACATCATTTGTAGAGTCCTAAGGGCCCAGTCCTCATCTATAACCGAGTCACCTAATAACTCTACACCCACCTCCTTCCGCAATCCCATTACCCCTTACCCTGGCCCCACCCCCCTCCCCTGCCAACCTCCCTCCCCTGTCCCCCTCTTAAAAGCCCCTCCAACCCACCCTGCCTACCCTCACGCCAGCAACTCTGTATGTTGATTTCACTTGAAGCCCATAGTTGTGTTGTTGCACTTTGCAATGTTTCACAGACAACAAGCACAATATCAAACACACAAAAAAAGACCCAAAAAGAAAACCAACTGCACAAACGGCGATATGGTGCGTTTGTACAGGTCATGAATCTGCTGGAATAAATTTGAACCTTGAATCAATACTAAAGCAACGAATTTGTTTTTACCATCATCAGCAGGGGTCAGTTTCTCTCCTCTCTCTCTCTCTCTCTTCTCTCTCCCTCTCTCTCTCCTCCCGCTCCGGCTCTCTTCTCTCCTCTCCTCTCTGAGTCTCCCTCTCCTCTCTATATATATATATATATATATATACTAGAGAGAGAGAGAGAGGAGAGAGAGAGGTGTGTGTGATGTGTGTATAAAAGAGGAGAGAGAGAGAGAGAGATTAGAGAGAAAGAGAGAGAGGGAGCGAAGAGAGAGAAAGGAGAGGTCGAGAGAAAGGGAGAGCGAGGGAGGGACGCTTAGGAGAGAAGACGAAAAGAGTTAGACGCTTTATTCGAGACGGTTTTCAATTGTTCATTGACAAATGTAGTGGCCTACAATAGCCTTTATGTCAAGGGGGTGCACATTGATTACACTTGCAGCGCCGATAAACAAAGATAATGCATAATGCAAAGAAACATAAATTGTAAACGAATTACGTAAATGTTAATGATGAGGCTCGAAGCCATGTAGAAGAAAAGGAAATAATGACGTGCTTTTTCACGTTCTCTCACAATCAAAAATGAAACTGTAAATAACTTTTTAAAGTAACAACATGATCATAACACAAGGCGCTTTTAAAAAAAAATCTAACAGATTCATTTGGAGAGAGAGAGAGAGAGAGAGAGGGTCGAGGAGAAGAGAGGAGAGAGAGACATTATGTGGCTTTGACCAAAACCCTTACACATAATGCCGAACTGCTCCTACAGGCATCAGGATATATATTACAAACTACATACAACCCAGATAACAACATGAACACAAAACAAAAAAAGCAGGAAAAGGAAAATCACATGGTACAACCCCCCATATGATGGACGAGTAAAAACAAACGTAGGGAAAGAATTTTTCAAAATTTTGACAGCATCCTTCCCAAAGAACACAAATTGTCCAAAATATTCAACAAGAACACCATCAAACTATCATATTCATGCATGCCTAACCTTAAAAAATATAATTGATTCATCCAACAAAATGAAAAGCAACACAGCAAAGAAGGTGAAGAAAGGAAAATCCTGCAATTGTACTAAAAAAGAACAGTGTCCCTTAAGCAACCATGCCTCTATAACAACATTGTATAACCAAGCCACTGTGACATCAGAAAATGAAAAAGAACACCTAGGGATCACTGAAAAATCACTTCAAAACCAGATACGCAAACCATAAATAGTCATTCAACAACGAAAAATAAACAAAAAACCAAACAGAACTGAGCAAATATTTGGAGACTTAAAGACAAAAAAAACAAACTATAACATATCCTGGAAAATCATAAAAAGAGCATCACCATACAATAACATTTTAAAAAAATGCAACCTATGTTCAACAGAAAAATGGTTAATACTATGCAAACCATACTTAGCAACTCTAAATACTAAAGTAGAAATAGTAAACAACTGCAGGCACAAATGGAAATCGTTGTCAGCAAATGCACCCTGAACTGTAAACAACCTGAAACCAAAACAACACGTGCAGCCAATCCGCACGTGCAAACACAGCGACATCGGGGCATATAACACCGGCAGTAGGCGACCCCAACCATCCTGAGGAGAGCCAGCGCTCGAAACAGACCTGTTGATTTTAAAACTTCCTTTTACCATCCTAAGGGTTTAAACACTAAGATTTTAGGCATTTTAGTGGTAAACGGGGTATATAGCATTTATAAGATATATATTATAGGCATATTAGTGGTATATTATATATATATATATATATTATGTTGTGTGTGCGTGCATGCGTGCGTAGCGTGCGCACGCGCGCGCGCGCGCGCGCGTGTGTGTGTGTGTGTGTGTCGTGAGCATTGCGCGCCTGAGTGCGTGCATGCGTTATGTGTGTGTGTGCACGAGCGCACGGCGCGGTGTTTGTGTGAGTATGTATGTATATGTGCGTGTGTGTGTTGTGTGTGTGTGTGTGTGTGTGTGCAGACGAGTGCGTGTGAGTGCGTGTGCATGCTATGTTTGTGCGTGCATGTTGTTGTGTGTGTGTGTGTGTGTGTGTGGTGTGTGTGTGGCACGAGCGCGCACGAACGTGTGTATGTGTATGTGTGTGTATGTTGTGTAGTGTGTGTGTGGTGTGCGTGTGAGTGTGGTGAGTGTGTGCTGTGTGTGTGTGTGTGTGTGTGTGTGTGTGTGTGTGGTGTGTGTGTGTGTGTGTGTGTTTGGTTGTGTGTGTGTGTGTGTGTGTGTGTGCGCGCGCGCGCACCCGTGTGCGTCTCTCTCTCTCTCTCTCTCTCGGGTTGTTAGTTGCGTTATCAAAATTATTACGATTGTAGCCTTTAATATTTTTTAAAGCTTCCTTTGTTTATCAGAGGAGAGAATTGTAAACGACATATCAAAGATTCAATCAATCAGTTAATCTATCTATCTATCTATCTATCTATCTATCTATCTATCTATCTATCTATCTATCTATCTATCTATCATCATCATCAGCATCATCATCATCTTCTTCTTCTTTCTTCTTCTTCTTCTCTTCTTCTTCTCTTCTTGTCTTGTTGTCACCAATCGTCGTCGCCGCCGTTGTTGTCGTTGCTGTTTTTTGTTGATTTTAGGAGGAGGGTGGAGAGGAGGTGCGCGCGCGCGCGTGTGTATAAGGGAAGGGGAGCCAGTGTAGGATGCTTACAGAAGACGTCAAAGCACAGTTACAGTTAAGGGAGTAAATAGACCACAAGTCTTATATCCCACCTGTGGGACAAACTTGCCTCCCTTATACCAGATTTCGCCAGACATTTTAGGCGGCGTCTTGTGCTGTGGTGTTCTTTTATGCTATTCTGTGCCGTGCTGTGCTATGACGTGGTGTGGTGTTTTGTGTGTGCTATGGTGTGCTGTGGTGTGCTATGGTGTGCTGCTGTGGTGTGCTATGGTGTGCTGTGGTGTGATTGCTGTGAGTGTAGGAATGTTAACGTCTGTTCACTGTAAGTGTTATCAGACGGAAAAAAAAAAACAAAACCACGAAACCCACCAAAACCATATGATTGTGTGTGTGGTGTACGTGTGTGTGTGCGTGTATGCGCGTGGACGTGCGTGCGTGTGCCTGTGTGTGTGTGCGTGCGTGCGTGCGTGCGTGCGTGCGTGCATGCGTGCGTGCGTGCGTGCGTGTGCGTGCGTGCGTGCGTGCGTGCGTGTGTGTGTGTGTGGTGTGTGTGTGTGTGTGTGTGTGTGTGTGTGTGTGTGTGTGTGTGTGTGTCCAAAGGAGATGATTTTATAATTTCGCATTTTTTTTTCCATTAGTCGATATTTTACTGGTTCATTTATTCGTTTTGATATTGTTGCTAGACTGTTGCTAGATGTTTACAAGGGCCCCTCTTATTGATAATATCTGCGTAAATTTTAAAGAAGAAGTACCTTGTTGTGATGTATACCTGTCAATAATGTTTTAATGTGTGTGTGTGTGTGTGTGTGTGGGTGGTGTGTGTGTGTGTGTGTGTGGTGTGTGTGTGTGTGTGTGTGTGTGCGTGCGCGCCATACGCGCGCGCCATACCTCAGGAAGAGTCTATCGTTGATACGCCATTGCAGCTAATACAGTAAAAATACCATATTTGGTGATTGGCACGTGTTCATTAGCATTATTTGTATGTGTGTGCATTAGCAGTGTGTGTGTGTGGTGTGTGTGTGTGTGTGTGTGTGTGTGTGTGTGTGTGTGTGTGTGTGTGTGTGTGTGTTCTTTGTATGTGTCACCCCCTCCTTTCTATCTTCCTTGCTTTTCTCACACAGACAAAAGGACTTTTGGGAAGTGTTTAACTTATTTCTGACAGTCCTTCATTTGTTGGAAATCTGTAAACATAACAGAAAATCACTAAGAAGTCACATGAATTTGCCTTCCTGCCAGGATATGAAGCGCGGACAAGTCAACAAACGTACGTTTAAAACACACATGGACACAAAATTCCTCTCCTGATGTTAGGTGTAAATGAGAGGGAAATGTTCTGTCCACCTTTTACTACTAGGCTGCCCAACTATAACAGAGCAATACCAAAAAAAAAAAAAAAAAAAAAAGGCACAAAATACTGCATATTTGAAAAGCATTTATCATACTTTATGCCTATATGACACCCAGTATCCCACCCATCCCCTCCCACCCCCCATGCCAAGAGTACAAACCCCTCCGCACAACACTCCAAAGTAGGGCCTGCCAAAGTATGGTTAGAGGTCTGAAATAGTGGGTGTGGTGGCCCCCACTTCCCCCTGCCCACTGTCCATGTAGTTTGGTAGTGAGCACTGACTGCATAAATTGATCCCAACTCCCACAGCAAACTGGAAACCCCTTTGTAGATGCCAGAATCTTCAGCTAGATGAAGGCGGGCAGATAACAAAGAAGAAGTATTACGGACAACGCACACACTCAAAGTTGGGCAGACTTTTGGGATATTTAAAAAAAAAAAAAAAAAGAAAAAAAAAAAAAAAGAAGAAGTATTATCAGTGGAGTATCTAGATTCCAACATGTGAAAGCGAGAGGTGACAGAAAATGACTAGAGACAGTAGGTCTGACATTCTCGAATGATCTCTGTTGCCTTTCAATATCGTCCGTCTGATATCATCGATGATAAACGAGCGTTTTAAATAAACATTCTTCCTTCATACGACCAACATCATTTTGCTGTACTGAACAGCATTGATATCGAGATCCTTTAAAATGCATAATAACATATATAACATTCGGTCATAGAACAGAATGAAATAGCACTGTTTTGAAGTAATGATGTATTTATTAAGCCTTTATTTTTTTATTACTTTTTTTTTTTTTTAAAAGCCTCGGGAGCAAACTCCGCAAAACAGTAACTATGACTTGCAAGTGACGTACCTTGACCGGAAGTAAGTGAGAGCTCTCAGAGCGCGAGGGATCGTAGGACTTGGTGTAAACACCGCAAACATGGGAAAGAAACAACATCAAAAAGACAAGCTGTGAGTCATTTCTTGTCATCATATGTTAATTGTAATATTTTCTTTTTTTTTTTTTTGTAACTGTTAGGAGCACATCTTGGCTGTGAGGGCACTGCTCCTGTCCGATAATGAAGTTACTGCTGATACAAAAAAAAAAAAAGTGTAGTATGAAAGTAAGGTGATGTGTGTGTGTGTGTGTGGTGTGTGTGTGTGTGTGTGTGTGTGCTGGTTCTTTTTGTTTAAGTCTGTTTACACAGGGTGATATTAGACATAAAAACAAACACAGATAAAGCCAAAAGATCTCTATCAGCTACTGAGCTATTATGTCTTTAACCAAAAGATCCTTATTAGCTAGTATGTCTTTAACCAAAAGATCCTTATTAGCAAATAAGTCCTTAAACAAAAGAATCATATCAGCAAGTATGCATGTTTAAGTTTAAACAAGAGATCCTTATCAGCTGGTATGTCTTTAAACAAAAGCTGTGAGTCTGATCTCAAGGGACTTGGTAAAAATGGTTGCAGCTGTTCACAACGAAGAAAGTTAAATCAGAGTCACAATGTATGTTACTTTTTAAAACTTTAATTTGGCTTTAAAAGCATCCAGTTGAAATTTATAGATTACACATGTGATTTTGTTTTATTTCATCAAATCATTTGTGTAACTTGATATGTGTCTCTTGTTCTTTTTAGAGTATGTCCACTTCTTGCATTATCAGTACGGCTCTACCAAAAATTTTTTCCATTCTGTGGTTGCCTACATGGAGATTTAATCTGAATGTTCTGTATTTTACTGCCCTTTTTTTCCCGAGAGAATCTACCTAGTCATCATCCAGTATCATGAGTATATGATGGCACCCAGCAAAAATCTAATATCAGTTCCATGTACTGTCAGAAAATGGACTGAGAGAGATTGATCTCTATCACAAGCTTGCCTAGAACTAACGTCTAACCATTGTATTCAAAGACTGGGCTGTTTGTGTTAAGATTTTGAGACTATTGCAAATCAGCACTTGAATATATCAGATGGGAATATGACACGGGGGGTGAGTTACTCTTGGAGTGGCACAGACAGAGACTAAGAGAATCAGTTGTCATACTAATAAAACATCCTTGAATCCACTTTCATTCGCTGTCTTACACAATATATCTCCCACATTCAGCCTGTCTTCTTCTAGGAGAGTTTCCTTTTGGAGTTCTAGTATAATTTAACCTTTTTTTTTTTAAAGTAACCTTTTTTTTTGTAAAAGTATTTACAGTAATGTTTCAGTGATTTTCTTCAGAATTTTGTTCACCAAATTCTCTTCGCTCACATCAACATTTCATGAAAAGATTATTTATCACACTATCTAATCATTGTCAGCCGCACAGGCTTCAGCCTTGGACAACAAGACCTTCAAATGACTTGAACAACTAAGGCCAATAAGGCCACACGAAAAATCATCTTCTTCAAGTTGGCCACCAGACCACACTTTATATTCCAAACAACGAGCATTGCCCTTCAAGGCCACAAATAAGTATTTATAGTCCTTCCACTCTCAAATCATCCCGATCTAACTGACACCCTCAGTCAGTCACACGATTTGTTTCATTCATTTTCTTCCATTTTTTTAGACTTTCAACTGTCTGACCACTAATTTAATCATTTTATTTTTTGTCACATAGGGGACTTAAGGGAACAAACTATTTTGAAGGTAAAAAGATCCCTGCAACAGACAAAAAACAGACTTTTGTTGATAATGATTTTTACTTTTTTCAGATAATATTCTTTCTACTCACTTTTTTTTTTTCCGGTGCTTCCAAAATCCTCAGGAACAAGCTAATTATTTTTCATGCTTACCCTTTCCTTTCCATGTTTAGGCCCTACAATGACAATTCAATGCCTTAATTTATATATTAACTATTTTTTCCTACAGAAGGAAGGATAACTTTCTCAGAGTCTCAGCGTAATTATTTGCACTTCTTGCCTCTGCGGTCCCCTTTGTTCTTTGTACTGCATGATGATGTTTGCATCACACACGCCAGCCTCTTCCTTCTCGGTCTGCCTGTAGGTACTCGCACACTATCTTTTATTCCTTAACCCACTCGCATCAACCAGTAAGCAACGGTGATCCTAGTCGCGACACGTCAATAACTCATGATCCTTGCAGAAGCTCTCCACCACCATACGTACGCTGGGTGTGAGACGAGAGTTAGGAAATGTAGAAACGAGCTTCCAGCAGTTCCTGCGCGCTTGCGCACCAGTGATCTTCAGTGTGCTTACGGGTTGTGTATCGCTGGGTTCCTTGGGCGGACAAGTATGAGTGCGCTCAGTCACCTCAGACCGCAGTATGTCAGGATTCAGCCGGTGAGCCGCAGAGCGAGCAGCAGTCAGGTTAATAGTGCTCCACGAGCAGAGAGACTGAGGAGGCGGGAGACTGTGACTTCACCATTGCGCTGCTGCTAGATGAGGTACATTATGATGGCTGTGTGCTGTCAGATCGTGCGTGAGCCTGAGCACAAGCTCTTCATCCACTCGTCCTCGTGGTCACCAAACTACTGAAGAGATGTGTTGACGTGCGCGTTTACATTTAGAATGGCTCAGCTTGTCGTTGTCGTGTTGTATGGTTACCGTGCTGCAGGCGGTCAGGTCGGGTAGTCCATAAAAATCCGAACGTGATCTTACATCCTGATGACATGTTAGTTGGGAACAGCAACACTCAATAACATACAAATCCATTCTGGTAGTTAGCTAGACAGAGTCTAATTTGATCTGTGCGATAAGTATTCTAAAACAACCATTCTCAAGCCGCTATCTTAGTTTTTGTGATCCTGATATTGACAGTAGTGCTCAGTGTCCCCATCTTACCTGTCCATAATAGGTGTCTTGCCGTTCACCTGTATGCTGAATCCGCCCGATTTGATCACTTAACACCAAAGAACAAATGCATTAAACTAGATGCTCGTTGTTTGGAAATAAAGTGTGGTCTGGTGGCAACTTGCCAACTTGAAGAAGATGTTTTCGTGTGGCCTTATTGGCCTTAGTTGTTCAAGTCATTTGAAGGTCTTGTTGTCCAAGGCTGAAGCCTGTGCGGCTGACAATGATTAGTGTGTGATAAATATCTTTTCATGAAAATGTTGATGATGTGAGCGAAGAGAATTTGGTGAACAAAATTTCTGAAGAAATCACTGAAACATTACTGTAATACTTCTGAAAGTGGATTCAAGGATGTTTTTATTAGTATGACAACTGAATTCTCTTAGTCTCTGTCTGTCACTCCAAGAGTAACTCACCCCCCGTGTCATATTCCCATCTGTATATTTCAAGTGCTGATTTGCATAGTCTCAAAATCTTAACACAAACAGCCCAGTCTTTGAATACAATGGTTAGACGTAGTTCTAGGCAAGCTTGTGATAGAGATCAATCTCTCAGTCCATTTTCTGACAGTACATGGAACTGATATTAGATTTTGCTGGGTGCCATCATATACTCATGATACTGGATGATGACTAGGTAGATTCTCTCGGGAAAAAAAGGGCAGTAAAATACAGAACATTCAGATTAAATCTCCATGTAGGCAACCACAGAATGGAAAAATTTGGTTAGAGCCGTACTGATAATGCAAGAAGTGGACATACTCTAAAAAGAACAAGAGACACATATCAAGTTACACAAATGATTGATGAAATAAAAACAAAATCACATGTGTAATCTATAAATTTCACTGGATGCTTTTAAAGCCAAATTAAAGTTTTAAAAAGTAACATACATTGTGACTCTGATTTAACTTTCTTCGTTGTGAACAGCTGCAACCATTTTTACCAAGTCCCTTGAGATCAGACTCACAGCTTTTGTTTAAAGACATACCAGCTGATAAGGATCTCTTGTTTAAACTTAAACATGCATACTTGCTGATATGATTCTTTTGTTTAAGGACTTATTTGCTAATAAGGATCTTTTGGTTAAAGACATACTAGCTAATAAGGATCTTTTGGTTAAAGACATAATAGCTCAGTAGCTGATAGAGATCTTTTGGCTTTATCTGTGTTGTTTTTATGTCTAATATCACCCTGTGTGTAAACAGACTTAAACAAAAGAACCAGCACACACACACACACACACACACACACACACACACACATCACCTTACTTTCATACTACACTTTTTTTTTTTTGTATCAGCAGTAACTCATTATCGGACAGGAGCAGTGCCCTCACAGCCAAGATGTGCTCCTAACAGTTACAAAAAAAAGAAAAAGAAAATATTACAATTAACATATGATGACAAGAAATGACTCACAGCTTGTCTTTTTGATGTTGTTTCTTTTCCCATGTTTGCGGTGTTTACACCAAGTCCTACGATCCCTCGCTCTCTTGAGCTCTCACTTCCGGTCAAGGTACGTCACTTGCAAGTCATAGTTACTGTTTTGCGGAGTTTGCTCCCCGAGGCTTTTAAAAAAAAAAAAAAGTAATAAAAAAAATAAAGGCTTAATAAATACATCATTACTTCAAAACAGTGCTATTTCATTCTGTTCTATGACCGAATGTTATATATGTTATTATGCATTAAAGGATCTCGATATCAATGCTGTTCAGTACAGCAAAATGATGTTGGTCGTATGAAGGAAGAATGTTTATTTTAACGCTC
>JADBJO010019570.1:0-7500 GCA_016801955.1 Conus betulinus | reverse complement strand
TCGCTGGCTGCACGGTGCACCACGTGACTTGGCCACAGCAGTGACGTCAACAGAGATCGGCGCTGTTGTCAGTGTGCTGGGGTCTTGACACTGGGACAGACGACTTTCTGAGGAAGATCACAGCTGGGAACACTTGACCACACCCGTCTATAGGTAATGTTCTCTGCTGAGTCTGTTCAGCTGTGTGTTAGCTATCAGAACATTGTAACGTTCTGTGCTGTGTCTGTTCACCTGTGCGTTAGCTAACAGGACATCGTAACGTTCTGTGCTGTGTCTGTTCACCTGTGCGTTAGCTATCAGGACATCGTAACGTTCTGTGTTGTGTCTGTTCATCTGTGTGTTAGCTATCAGGACATCGTAACGTTTTGTGCTGTGCCTGTTCAGCTGTGTGTTAGCTATCAGGACATCGTAACGTTCTGTGTTGGGTCTGTTGAGCTGTGTGTTGGCTATCAGGACATCATCATTGTTATCATCGTTGTTGTTTTAAGGGTGATGTTACATACATGTCGGGCTGCCTTGATCTCTGCGTATCTGTACTCGGTCCTACGCAACAGGACAGAGACTCGGTCATTCTGTTTGTCTGTCCAGGACAGTGACATGTCTGTCCTCCATTAAAACAGTAGCCTGCTGAATGGTCTTGGGAGGAGTTATGAAGTGGTCATAGACTGCAGAAAGAGATTTTTTTTTTCTTGTCCTTTATTGAAACGAGTACTTTTGTAATGCAATTGCCTTCCATCACTCAGCGTTGACAAAAATGCCTTAAAAAGATCTGGTGTGCAACGATGATATTTAAGAAAAAGAAAAAAGATTCGGTTGGTATTTAGTTTTTTGTTTTTTTTTTTCAGTTTGATTTATTTCCCTGAGTGATGTCCTTACCAAAACAGCATTCAAACATTTTAATTGGACTGAGCCTCAGACAGTTCATACAAAAGTCATGCGGTCTGTTTTCCTAAATCCAGGATTCGCCAAGGCACAGTTTTGGACAGATTAATCATTGGATATGTCTGTAGTGTATTGTACTCAGTGAAGACCAGGCTATCGATTTGTAATTGGTGTGTGTGTGTGTGTTTTTTTCATCCGGCCCTTGCCCCACTAAGGACTAACTAAGCATGACTAGCGACTACTAAGCATAACTAGCGACTAAGACTTACAAAAAAACTATAACAAAACACACATATCTTCACAATGCTTTAAAAAATTGATGAGTTGTTCATCTACTAACATTTAAGGCGAATATGACTTTAAAGGAAAAAAAGGAAAAAAAAAAGAGAGAGAGAGAGAGAAAGCAATTGCAACAACAAACGAAAATAAAGAAAATAAATTTTCAAAGACGAGAAAAAAAAAAAAAAAAAAAAAAAAATCAGCACACACAGACAGAATAAGCGATCCTCCTATCGAAGAGAGAGAGAGAGAGAGAGAGAGAGAGAGAGAGAGAGAGAGAGAGACAGTCCTTTTGTAAAATATTAACATACTGCAAGCTGCTAAGAATGATAATTAGACAATTACAATGCATCAGTAATATCAACATTTTTTTTTGACAGTTACATGATGTGTGTGTGTGAGAGAGAGAGAGAGAGAGAGAGAGAGAGAGAGAGAGAGAGAGAGAGATGCTGTCATAATCTTTTTCCTCCCTCCCTCATCTTTTCTTTTTCTTCTTCTTCTTGAAATGTTCATACACTACCCAAGACTATAATTATAAACTTAGTGACAATACATCAATACGCAGCCGTAAATACGGAGAGAGAGAGAGAGAGAGAGAGAGAGAGAGAGAGAGAGAGAGAGAGAGAGAGAGAGAAAATGATATTTCCATTTTTCTTATCCAAAATAATATATGCTAAGCATTACTATAAAATTTGAACAACAAGCAACAATGCATCAATATAATCAATAGTTACCAGGCAGGACACACATTATCATCATGTAGATACAGTGCTTCAATAAATCAAAAGTATTAGGACATCAATCAGTTAGTGGCAATGCATCAGTAAAGTCAGTGATGACAACATTCATTCATCATGATATATATTTACAGTCATTAATAAAACAATGGTAACCATATCTTTCAATTTATCATTATCTGGTTAAGAAAGGAAGCGGCGTATCAGTTTAATATGCAGCAAACAAAGGGTGTGCTCTGGTATATGTATTTTATCCCTAATAGTAATGACCTGCTGTGAAATGTGTAATTAGTTTTTCCCTGAAGGATTCTGCATTTTGGGTGCATCGGAAATATAGTGGAAGTGAATTCCAAACCACACTACCAGAGTAAGATAAGCTTGATTTAAACAGATCTATTCTAGGTGTGGGAATCTGGAATTTGGTTGAATCCCTCGGGTTTTGTTAAATTTAGACTGAAGAGTTTGTGGTGCTAAAGCGGACGCAATTTTTTGCATTAGCAAACATTTGTTGACAGCAAACATTTCTTTTTAGCGGAAGGGCCCCCAGCTTTAGTATAGTCCCCTTCACTAAGACTAGACGATTTTAATAGAACTGCTTTAAGTGCTCTTTTTGTAGACACTCGTAAGAGGTTTCATGGCATTAGCACTAGCAGAATCAAATAGTGTTGAACAATAATTGATTGAAGAGAGAAATGTGCATGTAGGAACAATTTCCTGGCATGAAGGTTTAAGAAATGCTTAATCCTGCACAGCTGGTATGTTTGTCTGGATACTGATTTACATAAATTGCGAAGGTGATAAGACCAAGAGATCATTATCAACATATACGCCTAGAACTCGATGGTTATCCACCACTTCAATTTCCTGATTATTGACAAAAACAGATGGAGGCTGCGTGGTTATGTTTTGTCTTCTTTGCCTTGTTGTTATCAGCATTAGTTTTGTTTTGTTTAGGATTCAGTGACATGTGATTTACATTGCACCAATTACTTAAGATATCAGCATTTCTTCTGTAATGAGGTGAAAACAGATTCTAAGCTGGAGCTACTTGTATGGACAGTGGTATCATCACAAAAGAGTTCACATGAATCCTCAGTATAAAGAGGGAGATCATTTATATAAACTGAGAACAGCAACGGGCCTAACACAGAACCCTGGGGTACGCCATGTTGGATAGGTAGCTTCTCTGATAAATTGTTGTTGACACAAACGGTTTGTTGACGGTCTTCTAGGAATGATGTGATTAGATGGAAGGTATTTCCTGTTATACCATATGATAATAGCTTCCTGCATAACAATCTGTGGTCAATGACATCAAACGCCTTTGAAAAATCAACGAACAGTGCACCACAATATTTATTTTCATTAATATTGGCTAGCCATTGATCCACTAGATTTGTAAGTGCAGTATGACAAGAATGATTTTTCCTGAACCCCAACTGACTTTTATTTAGTAGGTTGAAAGATTCAAAATGGTGACAAAGATGTTTATTTATGTGTTTTTCCAAGGGCTTGGAAAGAACTGGCAAAACAGATATAGGTCTATAGTTCGATGGATCAGATTGTCTCCAGATTTGAAAATGGGTATTACTTTTGCAACTTTGAACTGAGCAGGAAAGTGACATTTATCAATGCATAAATTGTAAATGTAGGTAAGTTTTTCACATATAACAGGTGCAGATAGTTTTAGAATCTTTCCATCAATCCCATCAAGTCCGCGACTTCCTGTCTGCTTTAATTGGCATAAAGCTTTGTAAACATCATTGACTGTCATAGATGGAACTGGTGGCGCTGAACGAATGTTCTTAGCATTACAAAAGTTTTTCAATTTTTGTAGTTCATTTGAGTCAGTATTCTTTTCTTTGACAATGTGTTCTGCAACTGTTGTAAAGTGTTTGTTGAGTTCATTTGGTGTTATGCTGATTATGGGACTTATCTTTGACTGTGAAGTTTTATTCGTAAGTTCATTTATTGCTTGCCATATGGACTTCGAATTTTGTTTGTTGGCTACAAGTTCACGAAAAAATTTCATTTTTGCTGTCCGTTTGAGTGAATTGACTTATTACGTTGCTTTTTAAATCCTTCCGACTTCCCTTCTGCTTCAAACAGATCATCGCGTAAGAAACAAGCAGCTTGTATTTCATCAGTCATCCACTTGGTTGTGCACTATGTTTAACTCTACGCGTTTTGAGAGAGAGAGAGAGAGAGAGAGAGAGAGAGAGAGAGAGAGAGAGAGAGAGAGAGAAGAGAGAGAGAGAATTCAACAACGCAGACGGCAGATACGAGGAAACAGTAAAACGTTGTGAAAAGTGTCTTAACGTGTGTTGGCTTTTCTTTGTTTTATATGATTTTCTTAACTGGTCACGTGTGATTTGAGCATTTTTCACTTCTTGATTACTTTTTTTCTGAGAATTTGAATAGTCGACGTTGGTTTTGTTTTACTGTTGGTAAATAAACTCCCCAAATGAAGGCCGGAGGGCCGGAATACGGGGACAATATACAGCTTACTCGTTATTTGCCTTGTTCACGCTGTCGCTATCTGAATATGTATGTTTTGATATCATCGTGTTATTTTGTCATCTGGATATGCTTGAAAATGATGATTTTAACCCTAAATGATCAATTTCCTACAGTAAAATGAAACGTGTGTGTGTGTGCGCGCGCGTGCGTGCGTGCGTGCGTGCGTGCGTTGTGCGTGCGTGTATGCGTGTGCGCGTGTGTGTGTTTGTGGGTGTGTGTCTGTGTGCGTGTGAGAATGTGTGTGTGTGTGTGTGTGTGTGTGTGTGTGTGTGTGTGTGTGTGTGTGTGCGTGCGTGCGTGCGTGTGTGTAGTGGGTGCGTGCGTTCGAGTGTGTGTGTGTATGTGTGTGTGTGTGTGTGTGTGTGTGTGGGTGTGTGTGTGTTTCACAGATATCAGATCAGAAATCATCAGTGACAATGGCGACAGGAGGCAGCGAAGGAGACACTGCCCCATGTGCTCGGAGATTTTTCGTAACCCCAAATTCCTTCCCTGCTTCCATACATATTGTCAAAGCTGCCTTGATGACCTGGCACAAAGTCATTCGGGTGGAACATTCCCCTGTCCTTCTTGCCGTAAGGAAACCTCTCTGCCACCAGGTGGGGCGGCCCGCTCTACAGACTAATTTCTACATTAAGACTCAACCTCCTCAGCAGAAGACAAGAGCACAGGGACATGTGCCAGACCCACCAGGGTAAGGAACTGGAGTTTTACTGCGTGAAGTGTGATGAAGCCATGTGCCTGAACTGTAAGCTCACCAGACACGAACACCACCAAACAGACGACCTGACGTCAGCCATTTCCCTTAAAAAGAAAGACCTGCAGGCAGATCAGCAACGTCTGCAGAATGCCGTGTCTGACGTGAAGAAAGGTATGACGTCACTGCAAGAAGAGAGACAGTCTCTGGACAAAAAGAGAGCAGCCGTGGAGAAGACCATCCGAGACAGACGTGCCACCATTGTGGCGGCAGCTGACGGACAGATGGAAGAGCAGCTGAACTCCTTGCAGTTCATGTTCACAGACCTGGATAAGGACGTTGTCTGTGTCATTGAAGGACGGGAAGGCCGCAAAAAAGAACTCTCTAGTCTTCTCCAACAAACTGACACCGCCATCACCTCCGGTACAGCCAGTGACGTCATCACCATCGCCAAGGAGATGAGAAGTGGGCGTGGCAGCCCGCCGCAGCTGTAGCCGCTCTGACGTCACGAGAAGAAAGACCCGTCCGTAGACCCGTTCTTCACTGTAACGTCGGCACTGACGTCATGATACAGACGGCACGTGACTACGTAGGTCGTGTGAGCGTGACGGAGATGAAGGAGACGAGGCCAGAAGTGAGGGTGACGGAACGCTTTCAGTGTGCACAGGACCCCAATGTGGAGGTCTTCTCCCTTTGTCATAAAGATTTAGATCGACCTAGAGTGATTGTGTCCTATGAGTGGTGTGGGATGATGAGGAGAACTGTCCTGTCAAAGAGTTTTCAGAGACAGGGGAGTGTGTGTTTACTGGTAGTGGTAACGAGCAGGGCAAAGTGTCCTACAAACGTTATGCTAAAGGACGGTGCATGTATCCAGTTCCACAGTCAGGCAGGTTTAGAACTTACTGCAAGTCACCAACTGCTGCACACCTCAGTCTGGACAACTACCTGCCAGGACAGGCCGACGTTGACAGAGTCCACAGTGACATCCACCGACCCATTCAAGGATGAAACAAAAACAGAGTTCACAATAGAGGTGGGTCCTCACCGTGCCTCGACGTGGACCACACAGAAACGTCACTTCGCTGTGGTGGAGGAAGCTGTTCCCAAGTCCAGCCCCCGGCGCAGTGTCCGTTTGTACCGACGGTCAGTGAGGTCAGCGGTCAGCACGTACACGCCGCCCTGTGAGGACTTCCTGCCAACCGACGTCTGTTTCCACAAACTGGGAGGGCAGGAAGTTCTCCTCGTTGCTGATCAGTTGAACGACGCCATCCATGTGGTGACCATCCAGGGGGAGGAAACTGAGGTTTGAGCGGTATCTGTGTGCAGGCTGTCCGGTCCTGCAGCAGCCCACAGCGCTGACAGTCGACATTCACGGTCGGCTGTGGGTTGCCTGTATGGGCGGGACAGTCCTGACAATGGAAGCCACAGTATGATATGTGTGTGTGTGTGTGTGTGTGTGTGTGTGTGTGTGTGTGTGTGTGTGTGTGTGTGTGTGTGCGTGAGCGCGCTTTGCGTGACTGTGTGCATGTGTGTGTTTGCGTGTGCTTGTGTGTCTTAGCTTGCTGTGCGTGTGTGTGTGCGTATATGTGAATGTATGTGTGTGTGTGTGTGTGTGTGTGTGTGTGTGTGCGCGCGCGCGCGCGCGCGAGTGCGCGCATGCGTGCCTCTATGTGTGTGTGTCTGTGTCTGTGTGTGTACGTGTGCGTTCGTGCGTGTGTGCTGATGTGTGTGTGTCTGTGTGTGTCTGTGTTTGTGTGTGTGCGTGCGTGTGACCCTCCACATGTTTTTGGATATGTGTGTGCGCGCACCTGTGTGTGTGTGTGTGTGTGTGTGTGTGTGTTGTGCGCGCGCGCGCGCGCGCGCTTTTGCATGCGTGCGTGATTTCGGAGGCTCTCTCTCTCTCTCTCTCTCTCTCTCTCTCTCTCTCTCTCTCTTCTCTCGCATGCGCGCGTTTATCTGTGTGTGTGAGTGTGTGTGTGTGTGTGTGTGTGTGTGTGTGTGTGTGTGTGTGTTGCATGCATGCGTGAGTTTGGACTCTCTCTCTCTCTCCTCTCTCTCCTCTCTCTCCTCTCTCTCTCCTCTCTCTCTCTCTCTCCCTCTCTCCTCTGCCTCCCGTGTCGTGTGTGTGTGGAGTGTGTGTGTACAGTGTGTGTGTATGTGTGTGTGTGTATAAAATGTATGTGTGTGTTTAGGTGTGTGTGTTTGAGCGAGCGCGCGCGTTTAGATGTGTGTGTGTGTGTGTGTGTGTGTGTGTGTGTGTGTGTGTGTGTGTGTGTTGGAATGTGGATTCACCTCAGTGTCATTACTCCCTCGCCGCTCATTCCGACTCCTCATCCACAGCCACAACCAGGCCCAGCCCACCACAGCTTGGGAACCAGCAATCCACAG
>JADBJO010019569.1:0-33032 GCA_016801955.1 Conus betulinus | reverse complement strand
GAGCTCACTCACACCGGCTCCGTGACTAAGCAATTATTGTCGTCAGTAGGGGGCTTAGTAGGTGATGTGCCTGCGTATGTTGGAACAGAACAGGTGCAACTGAACACCACCGAAGTGACTCAGCAGCAGTGCAGTGTCTCCTCCAGTGGGTTGCCTCTTGATGACTTGACATTGACTGCTACCTGTGGATTGTCGGTGCCAGGGCTGCGGCGGCGGGACTGGCCGGGCTGTGGCTGTGGACGGGTGTCGGAAATGAGCGGCGTGGTGCAGTGCCACTGAGGTGGCACAGAGGTTGGGACAGCAAAAAAAAAAAAAAAAAAAAAAAAAAAGAGAGAGAGGGAGAGAGAGAGGGGGGTTGGTGGGCAATTGTCATATCAAAAACCCCTTAGTTCGTGAAAGAGATTCTCCACAAAACTGGGGGGGGGGGGGGGGAATCATGTGAACTTGATCCTATCCACACTTTTCTTCTTTATGAAAATCTCCACACCCTACTACCTGTCATCACATTTCAGCAGGTCTGTCTAGAGTGATTCAATCCCTGATGATTTAAAACTGCAACTGTGTGAAAGCTCTGTTGAAAGAATCGTCTCTCATCCAAATGAACTGACAATGTTCAGACCAGTCTCCAATCTCCCTTTCTGGTAAATACATGTTAGAGAAACTGGTCATCCATCAGTTACCCCAATATCATCTTATGAGCAACCTTCTCAGTTTCCACCAGTCAGCTTAGCGTGCTGGACACAGAAACTGCTCTCATCTGAATCATGAATGATACTCTGACATTTCTTGATTACTTACTTAGGCCCATAGCTCAAGGGTGAGCATAGGCCATCGACAACACTCAGCCATCGCACTCTGTTCCGGGCTGCTCACTGAATGCCTGCCCAGTTGGTCCCCTGTCTCTTCATCTCTGCCTCAGTGTCTCGCCTCCAGCTGCTGTGAGGTCGGCCTCTCTTCCTTTTCCCCTGCAGGTTCCATGACATTTCTTGATGACAAGAAGCTATCTGTTCTCCTAAATCTGTCTGCAGTTTTAGATACAGTTGATCATGAACTACTCCTTTCACGTCTAAGCACAAGCTTTGGCATTATGTGACACAGCACTGTTGTTGTTGTTGTTGTTGTACCCTGGCTAAAAGACTCCAGAGATCATCCAAACACCCGAAGTACTTGAACACAATGATACAAATGCATCAGCTGGGGATGAGAACATTACGTGTGTGGCCGTTTTTTGATTACCCCACCACATGAGCAGCCACACTCCGACTTCGGGGGATTTTGGAGACTGATAATGTTATGCTAGGAGCTTGTCACAACTGAAGGCAATCCCCGCATAATTATGCAGAGCATAAACAATATTTTGATGTAGCCTTGGTGTTCTAGCCTATGTCAACTGGCCTGACATCCTTAAGCCAAAGTGGTGTGACACAGCACTAAATTGGTTTAGATCATGTGAGTCAAACAGACAGCAGCTCGTCCTTATCAACGAGAAACAGTCTACTAAAACGTCATTAGAGTTTGGCATTTTCCAGGGTTCTGTGCTAGGTCCAGTGCTTTTCAAAATATACGCAACACCCCCCGAATGACAGTTATGTTCAACATGAAATGTTCGTCGAGGACACTCAGCTTGAACATTATGACATGCCGGATAACTATGATAGTCTCGTCAAATATCTTCAAGATGATGTCTCTTATATTAAACAGTGGATGTCTAAAGAAAAAGACACAGCCCATACATCCAGTCTCTACCAGGACAGTTTCGATGAAGGCTATGATACAATAGACCAAACATACAGTTACCTGAAGCGTCTGCCAAATCAGGAAAAGGTCGTCGTTGGCAACGTGAGTACAGCAAAGTCACTATGTAAAATGTAGTAGAAATCTCATGGCTCGCATCATAGCAAGGAAACTTGCAAGAGACCTTGACAATAGACAAATCCTCCTTCCCAGTCAAAGAGGCCATTGAACAGGCAAAAATACATGGGAAAACGTGGCCACCATCGCCTATGAATTATGTGAAGAATCCAAAAGAAAGAAATAAACACTCGCTGTAGTAATAGAGTGGCGTGTTATGATTAGGTAATCCAGAATACTGATGTCATTTAGTTGCCTTTGCTTCATCAACCACTATTCTGAACGTTTAAGTCTTTCGATTCATGTCTGTTTCGAATAGCTGGAGTGAGTGGCATGTCATAATTTAGTAACCTGGAATATTGTTACCATATGCTTTTCTTTGCTTCTTCAGCCCTTATTTTGAATGGTTAAGTCTTTCAGTTCATGTCCGATTCAATAGCTAGACCAGGGCGAGGTTCTCTTCTTTCTCTTTGCCAGATTCTCAAGGCCATGCTTTATCTTCTCAGGTTGTTTCGGTGTCTGTATTCCACAAAAGGGGGTGAAAGATTTGTTTAGTTTTAGCGCGCGCGCGTGTATGTGTGTGTGTGTGTGTGTGTGTGTGTGTGTGTGTGTGTGTGTGTGTGTGTGTGTGTGTGTGTGTGTGTGTGTGTGTGTGTGTTCGTTTGTTTGTTTGTGTTTTTGCATCTTCTGCTCCTAAACTTCTCTATGAAATTGCGTTTGTTGTTGTCAAATTCAATTCAATTCAATCAACTTTTGTTCATCATCGGAAATTTTTCTTCTGCTCCACATCATTCGCATGTACACAAGACCTTACAAAGAGACATTATAAATCGTGACATAAAGGCCTGCGTTAGTACATGTATTTGTAGATACATCAGCACTAACCACCACACACACACACATGCGCGCACGCGTGCATACACACATGAAATAAACATTAAATCCATAAGACAAAACATTACATAGATTATAAAAACAATACATAAAAAACACAAACTCACCCGCACCAATGCCCAAACACTAAAACACACACCCACATGCGTACACCCCACCCACGATATAACACCACCCACACACCCACACCCACGCACACACACACACACACACACACACACACACACACACACGCACGCACGCCCTCCCCCCCCCCTCCACACACACACACGCACGTGCGCACGCGCGCGCGCACACACACACACACACACACACACACAGAGTCATAGTCACAGTGAAAGCATGATACTATTGCAGACTGAATTGTTCATGTCTGAGAGACAAGGGTCACGGCAGTCAATCACAGGCTTTAGAGTTTAAAATGCTAATGGCACTTGGTATAAAGGACTTCTTGAAGACATTCTTCTGTGCTCTGGGCATTCTGTAGCGTCTTCCTGAAGAAGTTTTTTCAAGTGGCCGTGGAGTGGGCGTGAAGGATCAGAGGTAATATTCACAGATTTCCTGATTACAGAAACAGTATAGACTTCTCTGAGAGCAGATTGCTTATTGAAAAGGGTCCTTTAGCTTAACTTTTCCCCCCCTTCTTCTTTTGATGGTTTATGTAAACTGAATAAGACAGGGAAATGGTAACTTCCATAATGAGATGCATTTCTGTACTAATGCCTGCTGTGAATGTTGGTCTATAAGAGCAAAGACAATGACGCTGTCAGTGTCACCCTGCCGCCCTGTATGTGTTGGAGATGATGTTGTCAGTGCGCTGAGAGGTACTTCATCCAACATTTCTTCCAGCTTAATTCTCTGAGGGTTGGTATATTGCTGATTCCAAAATTTTCACCATGCATTAAGATCTCCTCATATATTTATAGAGTCTCCAAATTCATCTTCCATTTCCTCAAGAAAGGTCCAAGCCGTTTTTTTTGACGTGTAGGATCCTGGATGCATGTATGTACTGAAAAGCACAGGGCTTTCCTGATTACCATCAGGTCTTTCCAGCCGCACACCCAGTAATTCATGTGTACTGCTACACCTTTTTCTAATCCTGTCTTAGACAGTGTGTTTTTAGAGGTTTTTTTTTTTTTTATTATCATAGCTCGTCCTCGTCCTACATGCTGTTGAAAGATCATGAAGTCGTCCAAATGTAATGTTCTGTGTATGGCACTTCTATTTTCGTGTAGAGACAAAAAACATCAAAGTCATATGCTAGTTTTTCAAGCGTGGAGATCCCTTTTTAGCGCTGCTGCAGTTGCAAGTACAAATCCTGAAGTATTTCACGAATAGTGTTTCAAGCTTTTGTTACAATCCTGCCTAACCGTCTTCTTCTCCCACCACTTTTACAATGACGATCGAAGTATGCAGAATATCCAAGAGATCTCAGGTAGGCAACTTGAATGATCGGACGTATCATTTTATTCACCATCTTATCATTATCACCATCTTATCATTATCTGATTCAGCTTCCTTTGAATTTCATACTTTTGTAAGTCATACTTGATTATTGACAGTATCTCTAAAAGTTTTTTTTTTTTTTTTTTTTGAGCCTTTTTTTTTCTCTGAATCATTTTACTTCCCACTGCCACTCCAACCCCAAGGCCCCTTACATTTAAGTTTCTTTTCTTTTTTTTTTTCAGATCGATTTTTGTTTCATTCTAATTAATGTTCTTTTATTTTTACTTTATTTGAAAAACAGAACAGTTAAAAGATTATCCGGTTCTTATCACATGGTGGTCACGTGATGCGCGGGATGTTCCAATGTTTTGGTGGCGTTTGTTGTTCACTTCAGTCTAGTTCGTTGACGTGGTCGGATGTCCGCAAGTTATTCAAGAATGGAAGCAAGCACCGTGTCATCTAGTCAACCGCCACACATGGAGGTAATCTTTGAAACTGATTTTTTTGTGTTTGTACAAAATGGTGATTCTCCATGTAAAGTCAGAAGAAATGCTGTAGATGCTTCGGTCTCTGTCACTAGACATCATCAGCCTTGCTGTGACAGTAGTAGGTGGACATGAACAATGAACGAAACATTGACCGAAGAACTACTGTTTTAGCGATGATGGCGGTAAATACTCAGGTTTTCCCTCCATCCAAAAAACAGGGTGATGGCGTCTGATCTGTTTGTACTAAAACAAAGCAAAACGAAGTTTCATTGTTAATGTCAACATTGATCGATCGTTCGCCCCGACTTCTCTTCGTCATTAGCTCGTAGTCGTAGTCTTTGTTCTTGACTGTCTTCACCACGTGCTGTGGTGGACATAAGACCGGCCTTTCCCGTGACCAAGTTACATCGCAGTACGATCTTATTTGAACGAAAAAAGAACTGAAAAAAGAATTGTCTTTATTTTATTTTTATAGTGTTTCCATATTTGGCTTGTTTACATTTATATATTTCAGTTGAGTGTACATATACATATATGCGTGTGTTTGTGTGGGGTGACATGGGGAAGAAGGACTTTTTCCAAAGAAATTAACACACCATCAGTCCATTCCAGATTCACACATCTCAAGCCAACATGAAAAAAAAAAAAAAACTTGTAAAACAGTTGCATTCATCGGAAAGAAACTTTTTGACTTGACTCAGAAAATTTTATTTGATTTGATTTGTTGTTTTGGTTGCACATATTTTCTTGTGGCTTTGTTTGTCTCAGTATGTAGAAAATGATTTGATTTGATTTTTTTTTTGTTTTGGTTGCACATATTTTCTTGTGGCTTTGTCTCGGTACATAGAAAATTTATTTGATTTTTTTTTTTTTTTTGTTGCACATATTTTCTTGTGGCTTTGTCTCAGTATGCAGAACATTTGATTTGATTTGATTTGTCTGTTTTAGTTACACATATTTTCTTGTGGCGTAGTTTGTCTCAGTATGTTAATTTTCGTATACATATGGTATTGGCACCATAGTGTCATGTGTGCCTGTCTCCAGAGTTGAGATTGTTCCCCACCCTCCCAAGCTGTTCCTCCAGACAGCATGGGGCTAGCCCATTGTATGTGCCACCTCCACACCCAACCTTACCCCCTGCTGCATAGTACAGGCTTGGTTATGAATTTGTTTCACTGTCACCTAGTCTCTTACCTTGAACAGTTTGGGCTGGATGGCAAGTCTAAAATGTCCATATCATCTCCAAGATCCCTTGCACATGAGAAAAATCATTCACAAACACTGATTTGCAAAGTGATACATTAGTGTGCTCACATTTACAAACTGCTGTCAAGATTACACTATACCTTGACATATATTTCATTGTTTGTGAAAAAATATCTGAAGCAACAGTAATTCAGTCAAAATTGAAACCTCTTGCCATAATGGATTAGTGATAGGCATTTGGCAATATCCACATTTACCCCAGTGTAGTCTTCAGTTTGAAATTTGGAATTTTAAACAACTTTTTCAAACCAGCATACTATTGTAGAAGTTTGACTTTGAGAGAACTGCTTTTTTGTGCTTCAGTCAGAAGAGTGCATGAGTAAATATGGATCTTGCAGTTGCAGTGTGAAATTCTAACATACAACACAACAACAACAACAAGAAAAAATGTAACAGCTCAAATTTTTCTTTGATGCTTAGACTTTCAGTAATGTGACTTTGAAGTTCACAGGAGAGTAAAACATGCTGTTTTTGTTTATGTTTTGATTCAGTTATTTGAACTTGAAATATTTTGATTACACACCTTGCAAATGTCTCAGCTACTTGAATAAACTGAAGATTATTATTGTCACAGGCAACACAGAGTAAACCAAAGCCAAATCATCATTAGCTGGATGGGTTTCAAATTAATAGCAAAATTATACCTCAGTCAGCAGATCATATATGTGCACCACTATGGATTCACAAAAATACAAAATTTTTACTTCCTATATTTCATGTCGGGCATATCCAGTGTTGTAAAGACATCAAAAGTCATTAGAAGAAATAGAGCAAGCTACATCAAAGATACAGAGAGATCATCAACATTTAAAATGCAACGTGAGATATCAAATTGGACACAGAAAAGGGTGTTCATCAAATTTGCAGAGCATGCTATTACTGCTATGACGACTCTGGATTTTTTTTTTTATTTGGTGGGGCGGGGGCGTGGGGGAGGGGGAGAGGGGGGGCAAGGAAGGGGGTCACTTTTGATGTGAGCTGACTTATTTTACAGAAAGTTGCAAAATCATGTTATTTTTGGTAAGGAGTGAAACACATCATCATCATAGTGATCGTGCAATGTGTCTCAGAAGTTGACAGATGACAACGGCAGTCTAAAAAGATTATACCTGAGGAGCCTTAACCTGCACTGAGTTCCTGCGTCTGTGGGATATCTGACATCAAGTAACAAGTGGAGCCACTGCCCAAAATGCCTGTGTCCATGTGTCCGAACATGAAATTATATGCATAAAGTAAAGATGGAGAGCTGTCTTCATTATTTTAATTAATACAAGACTCTTATTATTACACCTTTTTAATCAAGAATGATCATTTTTTACTCATAACAGTACCATGACATGATCAATGGTAGTCTTTCAGTATAGATTCTGAATTAAGTACAGGAAAAAAAAAAAAAAAAAGGAAAACGTCATGCCCAGAAATGGAACTTGAATTTTAAAGCCTTACTTATTTCAGTCATTTCTTTCTTTCTCTATCTCACATGATTTGATTCCACAATGGATCATACTCATTGATATGCCTCTGATGATGTGGAGAAAAAAACACACACACACACACACAACAGAAATGATTTTCATGAAACTCAGAAGAAAGAATATAGTCCCCAAACAAACACATTGTATTTTTGGTGAGGATCCATGACAGATGTCTCTGTTGTCCTCTATACTTTTCTGGTTTGACCTTTTTCTATCGCGTAAGCAAACTGGGATGAAAAGAATGCAGTATGCATTTTTATTGAAAAGGCTGAAATAAGACCTTGGATCTAGGCTGTGAGGACACAGTGCTGTGGCTTAAAGCTGTGAGGACACAGTGCTGTGACAACACATTGCTGTGGCTCAAGGCTGTGAGGACACAGTGCTGTGACACAAGGCTGTGAGGACACAGTGCTGTGACTCAAGGCTGCGAGGACACAGTGCAGTGACTTAAGGCTGTGAGGACACAGTGCGTGACACAAGGCTGTGAGGACACAGTGCTGTGACACAAGGCTGTGAGGACACAGTGCTGTGGCTCAAGGCTGTGAGGACACAGTGCTGTGACACAAGGCTGTGAGGACACAGTGCTGTGACTCAAGGCCTTGAACCACTGCAAAGTTTGCTTTAGTCCAGCAGGCCTTCACACACTTTCAGATGGCTTCAGACTGTTCTCAGGTTCTGATTTATAACAGTGTGAATTCTGCTTTATGCTTTGCTTTCCTTAAATTGGTTCATTTCTTGCCATTATTTTTTATTTTTTTTATATGCATTTGTTGCAAAAGTGGTCCCTTTGCTCTCCTCCTGCTCTCCCCCACCCCAACTCCACAATCCTTGACCCCTTCCCCAGAAATTTTCAAAAACCAGCCTGTCAGATTGAGGTCTGTTGTACCCCCCACTCCCTGATGTATTTTCTACCTATGTTTAGAAGTCTGGAAGAAAATTTGGTGAAAATATTTTGAAAGCAACAGGTCTGTTCCTTCGCAATGTGAAACAGGACCTCTGAAGGGCTGCCTGAGGTTTTTATCCCACTGTCCATCGCATCTTCCTATCCTTCCACTGCACTCAGAATTTTTTTCCCCTTGTCTTTTTTTTCTTTTTTTCTAACCTTCAGGAAGTTTGAATGCAAGGTGTGTGTGTGTGTGTGTATGTGTGGGAGGGGGGGGGGGTGTGGTGTGGAGGGGGGGGGGGGGGGGGGAGAGGAGGGGGGGCAAGCTTAATATCAATCCAGTGGGTCAACATCAATTAGTTTTCTTCTCATACTGACTCAGTGACTGATGACTTTCTTTAGTATTTGTGGCTTGTTCATAATTTCATCTACTTTTTAACCTATTCATTCATCGTGTGAAATCACTCTATCAGTTTGTATGAATTGATGTTGGTGTCATTTCCTTTGAATCCCTGGTTCTTGTTTCAGGACCTCAGTCCCACTGATCTGAGGCAGTACAACCCGGAGAATCCCATTGACTGCCCAGCCGGGAGTCGCTTCTTGTGATGAAGTGTGTGACTATGACCCGTTCATCCACTGGTCCATCAAGTACAAGGCTTGCACCAGCACTGTGCAAGGAAGCAGGAAACTGAACCGCGCGCCTTAAAGTTGAGAAAAGGACCAGTGTTTCTTATCTTCTCTGTCTGTGGATCCTCCCATTTTCATGGAATTGCGGAAATGACATCTTGTGTGGATTTCAGCGTATCGATTGAATTTAACAAAGAGTTTGTTGGGTTGTTTGATGTTCGTTGGTTGTATGTCAAAGATGTCCCCAACACGGAACTTGCATGCATTCCTCTAAAGACAACAGGGCAAGTGCTGACCAAATCCAGAAACTGTCAGGAAGTCAGTTTGGAAGGAGGAATGAAAGTGATGCAGATCTTTCATGACTACAAACACTGTAGTAGTGTGTTTGATGATTGGAGTTACTACGAGAACAAAGAACAGGAGAGGAGAAGAAGATTTGCTGAAAAGACAGAAGGATGCTAGCTGTCTGTTATTGGCTGACTGTGTGGTGAACATGACGTGCACTGTGGTGAACATGACGCACACTGTGGTGAACATGATGCACACTGTGTGAGAGGATGCTGGCTGGCTGCTCTGAAGCACGTGTTGGCTTATGTGGGGTTTTTATGTGCGTTGTTTAGCACTGAAGTATTTCTGCTTTTTTTTTTTTTTATGATCTCTTGTTATGTGGGACTGGGAGTGAGAAGTTGAGAGGAAAGTCTTCAGCACAGCTTAGTGTTGTCTGCCACAAGTTGTTGAGCTGCAGGAGTTCTCATTTGTGATTTTGATACGACATGTTCCAAGATTTTCAGTAACTTCTCATCTCCTGGATTTTGGGTTTGTCTGCAGAACTCTGCCGCCACTGTCCAATCTCGCATTTGTACAGAAATTTGTAGGTGACTGATAAATGCTGAGCCAGATGTTTGACAGGAGGGAGATGTTCCTGTTTTCAAAGAAGTCCCACCTTCTGGAAGAGTTGCGTCAGGACTGAAAACCATTAGCATAGGGTTTAAAGAACTGGGACTTTGAAAAAAAATATGCAGGCAAAACACTGCAGCAGAAATGACATTTTTATTAACTAGAATATCTGCGTAACCTTTAAAAAAAAAAAAGAAGACGGCAGCAGACAGCATGTTTGTATTAGAACATTTGCATATCATGTGTTTCCTTTTAAAGTGAACCTGTTTGACATTCTTGATGTTTTTTTCAACATTCATGTGCTCCCTTGGATAGACGGTCCTAGCATACATTTTATAAACAACGCTGACATTGAGATACGTCATTTTGTATGAACACCTTGGATAGACAGTCCTCGCATACATTTTATAAACAACGCTGACATTGAGATACATCATTTTGTATGGACACCTTGGATAGACAGTCCTCGCATACATTTTATAAACAACGCTGACACTGAGATACGTCAGTTTGTATGGACACTCACCAGTCTCTGTGTTCCCTGGAGGCACTGGAGAGTTGAGTGGCCAGGAAACAAAATCTTTTAGATCAGGGATTTGTTGTAGATCACTTGTATTTGAAAAGGTGGTCCAGACATTTAGTATTTGCTACGCTTATTGATGCTTGTTTCAGACATGTGAAAACTGTTGTAGTTGTAATCTGTAACATAAGGTTTTTGATTGATAACTCCAGAATAGCCGACCAGAGGCAGTGATTTTGTGTCAAGGATACAACAATGTTTTGAGCGTAATGACAGCATGATAATTCAAAGTTGTAAAGTATGCATTATTCGTCATACAAGCACAAGTATGTGGCTTGTACGTAATTTTTCTTTCTGGAAAATTTGGAGCTTGGTCCTTGCTTTTAAATTCTTGTCATGTCCTTGTGTTTTTATTAGTGCATGTGGGAAACCTACACAGACCTCACATATTTGGTATGTACTTTTTGGTGTTGATTCTTCCTCCTCCCCCCCCCCCCCCCCCCCCCCCCATCCCCCCAGACCCCCTACCCCCAGCCCCATCCCTCTTCTCTCACCATTTAATATCTGTGTGAGTGGAACTGGGAAAGCGTTGTGAGGTATTGAACAAGGCAGCGTGGTTTGAGTAAGCTCATTTTTCATCAAAATGCTTATGACCATGATTCAGCTTTTTACAGATTGCATTAGAATCTACTGTCTAGTTGTTTGGGGACTGATTGAACAAGACTGATTTGAAATCATAGTAAACTTGAAAAGAAACATTGGCTCTCTCTTTTTCTTGCAAAATGAGATCAAATGCTCATCAACGGGCAACCTTTTATCAAGAATAAGATTTGCCGCTTAGAATTTAAAAAAAAAACAACAACCCACTGTCATGAGCAGTTACACTAGCAAAGGTGGTTTTAATTCAGAAAGTGTTGATTTGTTTCATAATGATCTATTAGCTGAATATAAAGACATTCAGTTTGGCTGCTTGTACCTCATTTTGTCAGTTGATACTAAGTTTTTTACCCGAATCACCCCTCAGTCTTTCTTCATGTAGTGATAGTCTGGCTGAATATTTTCATCGTTGTGAAAATGGCATGCTTTAACATCCTTCCAGTATTTTTCAATATGTGTGTGTGTGTGTGTGTGTGTGTTTTTAAACATTTTCAATGAGTTCAAGCACAGCTGACCTGACTGGCCTATAAATATACAAATGTATTCTGAGTCGGGTTCCCACGTTTGACTGTTACTGGTAACGGGATGTACCTGACAACCCTATGAACTGGGAAGGAATCAAATGATCCAGCTGATTGGTGCCTAGACATTTTTTAATGGCTTTAGAAATGGTTTTAGATTTTTTTTGTTTTTGAAAGAATTGGAGGTGCTGTTGGGTGTGGCTTTTAACTTTATGCTAAGTGTGTTGAGCTTTTACCTAAGCCATACACCAATGACTCTGAGGACTTTGGTCATTTTGACTGGTGTATGTTTGTGTTCATAAACACATATTTCAGTTCACTGCGCGTGCATAAGGTAATGTTGTTTACCGCCCAGCCGACTGCAAAGGGCCATATCAGGGCTGGTGTGTGTGTGTGTGTTTTTTTTATGTGCTATGGTGATGAAGGATACATGCTGGTCTTGAAAGCTGCAACATTTCTTTTACAAGTGTGTGAATCTGGTCACATTCAACGCTCTTTGATGATTGCTACATTGTACATAAAAGTATGTCTACTCATTTGCCTTGAGACTACATTGTTGCAGTTTGTACACCTTACGTTTATTCTTTTCAGTGTTGTCAAGTCATGTTGCTTACCACCCTGTCAGCTTCTCAGGCCACATCAGGGCTGACTATCTTTCTGGATACAGTTCTGTTGTTTTGTATGTGCAGGCACAAGCAGTTCTGAAAATAACACCTTTGCATCTTTCTCTCTCTCTCTCAGTCTCTGTCTGTCTGTCTCTCTCTCTCTCTCCCTCCCTCTCTCTTTTGGGTAACGGACAATCCCAATTCCAGACATTACTAAAATACATTTGACAAGTTATCTTCAATTCTTTTCTATTCTAGCCGACTGTTTCACACATATTTTGTTGTGCTGAATCACGTTTATCAAAGAACACATTCAACGCAGATGTGTCCATTCCCTTCCGGTTACAACACCGCGAGAATCGACCCCAGTCTACCAAAATAAACTGGCTTAATTTTAATCCTATATATCAGTCAGACTGTTACATAGAAACATTATTTCCTTAGAAGAAGACCATGTAGAATGTCTACAGGTCAAAATTACTCTGAACAGAAAGAAACCATTATTCATCAGATTCAAGTACAGAAACCCTGCCGAACATCGGTACTGGGTTGACAGATTTACTGAACTGCCAGAAGATGTAACATTTACTGACAATGAAATTATTCTTCTTGTGAGTTTAACATTGATTTTGTAAAGCCAAGCATCAATGGATTCAAACATTTTAGAATTTGGACTTAATCTGTTGAATGAAATGCCCACATGAATTACTCCATTTTCTGAAACATTGACTGACCACATTCATGTCAACACACAACAAACATTGCTGGGGTATGTTCTCTTGATAGCAGCTGCAGTGATCACTTACTTGTTTGTCTTACCAGGTTCAAAAACACCAAAAGTCGTAGGCCTGGACACAGTCATTACCTCGTTCATTGACCTCTACTGCATCCCCTGAACTCTGACCTTGCTGGTTTCTCTCGACAGTGTTATTGTATGCTCTACTCCACCACCACCCCCCCCCCCCCCCCAAACAAGAGTTCCATCCTCTAAAATCCAGGGAGGCGGAGGTCCTCATAGCCATCCACACCAGCATCCAGAGTGTAGCTACACCAGAGCTAGACACAGACTGCGAGATTCTTTGGGTCAAAATATGGACCAACAAAAGTCCACTATACATCTGTGCATATTACAGGCCAAAGTCATCTGACAGTATCAGTCTCCAGCACTTCGAAACAGCAGTGAGACGAACATGTGATATGTCAAATGGCATCCTGCTCATTGCTGGAGATCTGAACTTCCCAGGCTGGGACTGGCGGACACAGACCCTCAAGTCAGGTACCATTTCCATCGGCCTCCAAAACCAGCTGATGGACGTGCTCAATGACATGGCCCTGGAACAAGTTGTCCTTGAGCCAACGCGTTATGATAAGAAGGCTGCTAATACCTTTGACTTGATCATCACGAATGTCCCAGAGATGATCCCTTGAGTCAGTGTCCATGCCAGGCCTTTCTGACCATGACATTGTCTGCTGTGAATTGTCAACCAGACCAAAAGCACTAACACAACCACAGCGCCAAATTCCACTCTACCACAAGGCCAACTGGGAGGGTATCAAAGAAAAGATGGCAACACTCTCCGATAGTCTGCAAACTGACACCACAGTAGCGTTGAGGAACAATGGAACAAGTTCAAGACCACCCTTCACTCCAGTATTCAAGAACACATACTTCATAAAACCTGCAAGTCAAGAGAAGCACATCCCTGGATCACCCCTGAGATAAGGAGACTGATAGCACGTAGAAGCAGAACACACAAAAGATGAAAAAAACAAAGAACTCCCGACCTCCAAGAGAAGGTACACAACCTGAAGAGGGAAATTCAGAGACTTCTGTGTAGAGCATACTGGACTTAGGTCCACTCACTCTTTACACAGTCAAACTCAGAACAAGACCTCGGCTCCACCGTTAGATCACTCAATGCAGCATCTGGAACAGAACAACATCCCCTGCAACCAACAGCACGGTTTCAGGAAACAGAGATCATGCGAGACGCAACTGTTAGAATTTATGGAGGAAGTCACCACCAACCTAAAGCAAGGCAAACAAGCAGACGTCGTAGTCATGGACTTCCAAAAAGTGTTGGACAAAGTAAACCACGACCTACTGCTGCACAAAATCGCCTGTTACGGAGTACGAGGAGCAGTGAACATCTGGCTTTACAACCTCCTCCACAACGGCCGCCAGGCTGCATTGTTGAAGGGGTCATGTCAACTTTTGTCCCGGTGAGGTCTGGGGTCCCGCAGGGCTCGGTAGTAGGGGTCCAGTCCTGTTCCTGTCATGCATGAATGACCTTCCAGAACATGTAAAATTGGACACCTGACTCTTTGCGGACAATACCTTTCTTCATCGGGCCGTGCTAAAAGCACAAGACCAAATAACCCTCCAGGACGACCTGCATCAACTTGAAAAGTGGGAAAAAGCATGGGACATGTCTTTCCACCCCCAAAAATGTAATGTCCTCGTGATTTTTCAAATGCAGAGAACACAAGAGTCACGACTATACCCTGCACAGACATGTACTGGACAAGGTCTCCACTGCGAAATACCTAGGCGTCACAATTCATCCTGACCGCAAGTGGAACACCTACATAAAAAAAACACCTGTGCTAAAGCCAACAGAGCTTTAGGTTTCCTGAGAGCAACCTCCGGATTGGGTCAGAGAGCATCAAGGCAACAGCAGTCAAGGCCTTCATATGACCTCTTCTGGAGTACACCAGCTGTGTATGGGATCCCCACCACCACAACAAATCAACCAACTGGAAGCAGTATAGAGGAGGGGCAGCTAGATTCGTCCTAAATCGATACAGGAACAAATCCAGCGTTGGCGATATGTTGAATCATTTAAACTGGCCCACCCCTAAGGAACGGCGCACAACTGCCCGCTTGGGAATGCTTTTTAAAATTCACCGTGGACTGATAAATGTAAATGCCCCAAACTTGAGACCCCAAACTAGAGCACGACGAGGTCACAACCGAGCCTACCACAACATCTTCTGTAGAACCAAGTATAGGAAATACTCTTTCATCCCACGTACCATCAGAGACTGGAGCTCTTTAGAACCCCATGCAGTCTCTGCTCCTACCCTCGAGGCGGTCCTCTCGAGGGTACGTGCCCCCCATTGATTGTACTTTTTTTTTCGTTGCTGCGCACATGCTTCCTCCCAAAAGTGACAGTAGCCATCAAAATGTTGATGTTGGTCGCTCAAGGGAAGAAGAAGATGAAGAAGAAGAATCTAAAATTAAACAATCCAGTTCAAGCCAGTTGGGACATGCGCGTGATGACATTGACTCCAAGATAAGGCTGATATAAGCAGCAAAACAGGAGTTATGATCTTATAAAGATGGCTTCTGTTCTCTTTCAGCCTGAATCAGATGACTTGCCTTAGTTTATATTACATCCACTTGCTGTACAACAGTTTATATTACATCCACTTGCTGTACAACCGTTTGGCAGAAAATGTTAACTCTCAAGTAGTGGCAGCATGGCCAAAATCTGATGCCACTTACTGAGTGACCTTTGTAGCTTCACGGTTGGCCAGGGGTCGTTGGTTAATGTTTACGCATTATGAAATCCGAAGGGCTGTGAAAAGAACAGCAAACCTTAAAGTGAATAAGACACGTTCTCCCCTGAAGTCGGAGTGTGGCTGCCTACGTGGCGGGGTAATCAAAAACGGTAATACACGTAATGTTCTCACTCCCAGCTGATACATTTGTACGATAGTGTTCAAGCACTTTGGCTGTTCGGAAGATCCCTGGAGTCTTTAAGCAAGGATACGACAACAACACAACAGACACGTTCAGATGGATTCCCACCGATAACTCCAGATCATGCGGCAGCGGTTTAGCAGATCCTGTGGCCCATTCAGAGTGTTGGTCACCAAAGACAGGACATGTCGGGATGAGTGAAAAAAGGCACTGGCTACACTGGTGTTCAAGACAGGTCGCAAATGGAAAATATCTGCAAAGAACTACAGACCAGTGATCCTGACCTGTCTTGTCTGCAAAATCATGAAAAGACTAGTCAGAAGGCAAGTGATGTCGAATCTTCGACAATGTTCTGATCGTTGAAAGTCGACGTAGCTTTGTACATAGTAGATCATGCACCGCCCAGATGTTGGAAGACATGGATACCTGGACACACTTCATTGAGGAAGGATGGAAGGTAGACACCTGCATTGTCTACCAACCAAACTTTTGGATCAGTGTCCTGTCACTGACTTCTGGCAAATAGACTCAGCACAAGGCATACAGTAAAAACGTCCACAGAGAGATCAGAGCCTTTTTGTCAGCACAGACACAGACGATTATTACTATTGGTACATGCTTGAAGAGGCAAAGGTTACCTGTGGCATTCCCCTCTTTGGCAGGGAAATGTTCCTGTATTTATCAATGACCAACCCAACAATGTTAAAAGCAGTGTGAAAATGTTTGCTGATGAAACTAAGCTCGTTAACAAAAAAGATACAGAAATAAGTAACCAGAAACTCCAAGAAGTCTTAGATCGGCAACATGAACGTATCGATTTTATTGCTATATAAGTCAATGGTTCACCACGTCTAGAATATGGGAATAATCTAATCATATGGTACCCATATCTTAAACAGCAGTTAGTGTCTATTGAACTTGTGCAGTAACAAGCAACCAAAATGTGAAAGAATTTGAAGGTATGAACCATTAAAACATTAAGATTGTTGAGTATACCCTCTCAGTAAAGGGAAGGCGGAAAAGAGGTGATTTAATTGAGATATTTATAATGTTTCACAGCTAAGAAGATATTAACTTTGAGTAATTATTTTTGAATAATAAAATTAGAAGTGGAGAGGCAAATAAGAGTACATAATCAATGCCCCAGTTCTAAGAAGCGTGCGTTGGGTATAGGGTTATCAACCAACGGGATTAAACGAGCATACAAACAAACTGTTATTTCATTTACTGTCTAAACCCCAGCTGGATCGTCAGTAACTCCATACTTCGTCTGTCTTCAAAATTCAACTAAACACACTTATACACATGTGATGGTGTGAGGGGCAAGGGGTGTGCAGGTGAAAGCAGGTAGATGGTGATATCGTAGGAACCAAGGGACAGCAGCCAGTCAAGAAGACACAGAGGACAACGTGGAGTTTTTCTCCTTTTATTTTCCCTTCATGGCATGGGGCTCAAACCAGGAACACAGCCCTGGGAGCTCTCTCTCTCTCTCTCTCTCTCTCTCTCTCTCTCTCTCTCTCTCTCTCTCTCTCTCTCTCTCAGTACCCAGCGCACTGAGCACTCTCTCATGACACACTCTTGGGCACACTCCGGAGAACTCTCTCCAGTGAACGCTCTAGGCAACACTGATATCTCACGAGAAGAAGGATGAGTTTAACGTCCTCATAGCAGATTGCTTTTAGGGACAAGATATCGCCACAGCCAAGGCTGTGACATTTAGATGTTTGTCTTGACGTAGACATTGTAGACTGGCAGGTTGGGTCGAGAAGTCTGGGTTAGCGTCGGGTGGAGGGTCCCGGGAAGGATGGCGCCGTCAGGCAGGAGCCTAGATGAGGCAGGTAGTTGTTGGGACTGCCGAGCAGTCGTCTGAAGGTGGTTTGGTTGCGGTTGATGTTGATGATGTCGTGGTGGTGGTGGTTCCTCCAAGGCCGTCGTCAGGGCTACCGGGCGGCCGTCTTCATGCTGAGTGGCGACGGTCCTGTGCCGCATGAGGCCGACCCGGGAGACGTACGAGGCACAAGTCGCCGAGCCGTTGCACGTGGGTTCATGCCCACTCTGCGCATGAGGGACGTACCCCCCCCCCCCCCCCCCCCCCCCCCTTCAGCCAGGGGAGAGCCCTGCTAGCGTGCAGGCCACTGGGTAGTTCGCAGAGTGGTAGCGTGGCTAGTGTGGAAAATGTGTCTGTGTGAGCCCTGAAAACAAACACGTCTCGCAACTTGTCAGGTGGCTGTGCTTTTTGTCAGTTCCCAAAACCGACATTGTTGTAGCTGTTGCTGAAGATCTGTTTATTTATCTATTCACTTGTTTATTTTTGCGTTGTCTCTCAAACCCCACGGTATTATATCTGGTGTGGATGGTGTGTTTGTTTCAGCTGTCTGAACTGCATTACTATAGTTGGTGCTGAGAGTGTTTTTGTACCATCCCTCATTTTGCATTTTATTCCTTGGGTTCTGAGGTTTTCATCGATATCAAATATGTTTGCATACTTTGAACGGACGGCGAGCTGGACAACACAGAAGCTGCGACAGACAGCACAAATTTTTGTCATTTACTGTCTCACGAGGCCCATTTTGAGTGCGGCGCTGTGCATATATAGAGGCGCAGTGTGTGTGAGAGATCACCCTGCTGGTCGGTGGCAGAGATCAGCAGAAGGCACCCAGGTGGCAGATGGGTGTAGGGCGGCACAGATTTCCTTCCTCGCACTACGAGTGACGACGGGACTAGCCTGTGTCGCCGGGGGACGGCTCTCGAGGCAGCATGACACTTGGCGACGAGGCGCTGCCACTCCGCGAACTACCCAGTGGCCTGCACGGCTAGCAGGGCTCTCCCTGGCTGAAGGGGGGTGGGGGTGGGGGGGGAGGGGAGGGGGGAGGGGGGACGTCCCTCATGGGCGCAGAGTGGGTATGAACCCCACGTGCAGCGGCTCGGCGACTTGTGCCTCGTACGTCTCCCGAGTCGGCCTCACGCGGCATAGGACCGTCGCCACTCAGCATGAAGACGGCCGCACGGTAGCCCTGACGACGGCCTATGAGGAACCACCACGACGACGACATCATCAACATCAACCGCAACCAAACCACCTTCAGACGACTGTTTGGCAGTCCCAATGACTACCTACCTCATCTAGGCTCCTGCCTGACGGCGCCATCCTTCCCGGGACCCTCCACCCGACGCTAACCCAGACTTCTCGACCCAGCTGCCAGTCTACAATGTCTACGTCAAGACAAACGTCTCCATGTCACAGCCTTGGCTGTGGCGATATTTTGTCCCTAAAAGCATTCTGCTATGAGGACGTTAAACTCATCCTTCTTCGCATGAGAGATCAGTGTTGCCTAGAGCGTTCACTGGAGAGTGTTCCCCGGAGTGTGCCCAAGAGTGTGTCATGAGAGAGTGCTCGGTGCGCTGGGTACTGAGAGAGAGAGAGAGAGAGAGAGAGAGAGAGAGAGAGAGAGAGAGAGAGAGAGAGAGAGAGAGAGAGAGAGAGAGAGAGAGATCCCAGTTCCTGGTTTGAGCCCCATGCCATGAAGGGAAAATAAAAGGAGAAAAAACTCCACGTTGTCCTCTGTGTCTTCTTGACTGGCTGCTGTCCCTTGGTTCCTACGATATCACCATCTACCTGCCTTCACCTGTACACCCCTTACCCCTCCACACCATCACATGTGTATAAGTGTGTTTAGCTGAATTTTGAAGACAGACGAAGTATGGAGTTTCTGATGATGCAGCTGGGTTTTAGACAATAAATGAAATAACAGTTTGTATGTATGCTCGTTAATCTCATTGGTTGGTAACCCTATACCCAAAACACGCTTCTTAGAACTGGGGCATTGATTATGTACTCTTATTTGCCTCTCCACTTCTAATTTATTATTCAAAAATAATTACTCAAAGTTAATATCTTCTTAGCTGTGAAACATTGTAAACATCTCAATTAGATCACCTCTTTTTTCGCCTTCCCTTTACTGAGAGGGTATACTCAGCAATCTTAATGTTTTAATGGGTTCATACCTTCATATTCTTTCACGTTTTTGGTTGCTCGTTACTGTACAAGTTCAATAGATACTAATTGCTGTTTAAGATATGGGTACCATATGATTAGATTATTCCCACATTCTAGACGTGGGTGAACCATTGACTTATATAGCAATAAGACTCAGTTGGGAAGACTGGGACCACACAGTCGAGTTTCATTCCACTTAATGGATGCGTTTCTGAGAGTGTTGCTCAAATTTTCTGACCAACACTGCAGGTGCCTGTATCTCTCGGGCCTGGTTGACGCCGGGATTATTATGAAAGGAAGCGTAGAGTACAGCCCTGTCATGTAGTCTCAGACCGAAATGGAAATCCGTAGCATCATCTTCATCATCCTCATTCTCATCGATCGGCATTTTAAAAAAAAAAAAAAAAAAGTCTCAAATTCTGTGGCCCTTCATGCCCTGCTCTCATGGTGACCTCAGTTTCGATGTCCTCTCCGCGTCTGTGGCCTTGGTTTGGTTCCGTCGGGGTCACCGGTATCGGCGAGTCCATGGGGCTGTGTCGTTGGACGGACGTGGTGGCGCCCTCCGGAGGGAGAGCTCACTCACGCCGGCTCCGCGACTAAGCAATTATTGTCGTCAGTAGGGGGCTTAGTAGGTGGTGTCCTGCGTATGTTAGATCAGAACAGGCGCCACTGAACACCACCGAAGTGACTCGGCAGCAGTGCAGTGTCTCCTCCGGTGGGCTGAGGTGGCGCAGAATTTGGGACAGCAAAAAAAAAAAAAAAAAAAAAAAAAAAAAAAAAAAAAAAAAAAAATTGTCTGTGTCTGAGCTGACAAGAAGGCTCTGATCTCTCTGTGGGCGTTTACTGCGATGCCTTGTGCTGAGTCTATTTGCCAGAAGTCAGTGACAGGACACTGATCCAAAAGTTTGGTTGGTAGACCATGCAGGTGTCTACCTTCCATCCTTCCTCAATGAAGTGTGTCCAGGTATCCATGTGTCCCAGCATCTGGGCGGTGCATGATCTATGTACAAAGCTACGTCGACTTTCAATGATCAGAACATTGTTGAAATTCGACATCACTTGCCTTTTGACTAGCCTTTTCATCTGGTTGCAAAGTGAGACGACTGCAGGCGGAAATCTAAAACAAATCTTAAATAAATGTCAGCGAACCGCCCAGAGAAACGTGGACAAACGAGTCACAAGACAAAACACAACGCGTTTCGACCTCTTAGGTCTTCTTCAGGTGAAACAAAAACATAACGAAAAATGCACTTAGCTTTGATCGCTTCAGAGTTGAGCGCAAGGACGAAGGCGTTGAATGAGCTCATTCATTTTATTTTGTTTTATTTGTTTTTGTTTCACCTGAAGAAGACCTAAGAGGTCGAAACGCGTTGTGTTTTGTCTTGTAACTCGTTTGTCTACGTTTCTCTGGGCGGTTCGCTGACATTTATTTAAGATTAGCCTTTTCATGATTTTGCAGGCAAGACAGGTCAGGCACACTGGTCTGTAGTTCTTTGCAGATATTTTCAATTTGCGACCTGTCTTGAACACCAGTGTACCCAGTGCCTTCTTTCACTCATCCCGACATGTCCTGTCTTTGGTGACCAATACTCTGAATGGGCCACAGGATCTGCTAAACCGGCTGCCGCATGATCTGGAGTTATCAGTGGGAATCCATCTGAACGTGTCTGTTGTTGTTGTTGTCGTATCCTGGCTAAAAGACTCCAGGGATCTTCCGAACAGCCAAAGTGCTTGAAACACTATGGTACAAATGTATCAGCTGGGAGTGAGAACATTACGTGTATTACCGTTTTTGATTACCCCGCCACGTAGGCAGCCACACTCCGACTTCGGGGGAGAACGTGTCTTATTCACTTTTAGGTTTACCGTTCTTTTCACAGCCCTTTCGGATTTCATAATGCCGTAAACATTAACCAACGACCCCTGGCCAACCGTGAAGCCACAAAGGTCACTCAGTAAGTGGCATCAGATTTTGGCCATGCTGCCACTACTTGAGAGTTAACATTTTCTGCCAAACTGTTGTACAGCAAGTGGATGTAATATAAACTGTTGTACAGCAAGTGGATGTAATATAAACTAAGGCAAGTCACCTGATTCAGGCTGAAAGAGAACAGAAGCCATCTTTGTTTATAAGATCATAACTCCTGAACCTAAATGTGTTTTTGCTGCTTATATCAGCCTCATCTTGGAGTCAGTGTCATCAACGCATGTCCCAACTGGCTTGAACTGGATTGCTTTACTTCTTCTTCTTCATTCTCTTGAGCGACCAACATCAACTACTGTCATTTTGGGGAGGAAGCATGCGCGCAGCAACGAAAAAAGAAGTACAATCACTGGGGGGCACGTACCCTCGAGAGGACAGCCTCGAGGGTAGTAGCAGAGAGACTGCATGGGGTTCTAAAGAGTTCCAGTCTCTGATGGTACGTGGGATGAAGAATATTTCCTATAATCAGTTCTACAGATGTTGTGGTAGGCTAGGTTGTGACCTCGTCGTGCTCTGGTTTTGAGTCTCAAGTTTGGGGCTTTTACATTTATCAGTCCACGGTGAATTTTTAAAAAAAGCATTCCCAAGCGGGCAGTTCTGCGCCGTTCCTTAGGGGTGGGCCAGTTTAAATGATTCAACATATCGCCAACGCTGGATTTGTTCCTGTATCGATTTAGGACGAATCTAGCTGCCCTTCTCTGTACTGCTTCCAGTTGGTCGATTTGTTGTTCGTGGTAGGGGTCCCATACACAGCTGGCGTACTCCAGAAGAGGTCGTATGAGGGCCTTGACTGCTGTTGCCATGATGGTCTCTGACCCAATCTGGAGGTTGCGTCTCAGGAAACCTAAAGCTCTGTTGGCTTTAGCACAGGTGTTGTTTATATAGGTGTTCCACTTGTAGTCAGATTGAATTGTGACGCCTAGGTATTTCGCAGTGGAAACTTTGTCCAGTACATGTCCGTGCAGGGTATAGTCGTGACTCTTGTGTTCTCTGCATTTTGAAATCACGAGGACATTACATTTTTGGGGGTAGAAGGACATGTCCCATGCTTTTTCCCCATTTTTCAAGTTGATGCAGGTTGTCCTGGAGGTTACCTGGTCTTGTGCTTTTAGCATGGCCCGCTGAAGTAAGGTGTCGTCCACAAAGAGTCGGGTGTCCGATTTAACATGTTCTGAAAGGTCATTAATGTATGACAGGAACAGGACTGGACCTACTACCGAGCCCTGCGGGACCCCAGACCTCACCAGGACAAAAGTTGACATGACCCCTTCAACAGTGACGGCCTGGCGGCGGTTGTGGAGGAGGTTGTAAAGCCAGGTGTTCACTGCTCCTCGTACTCCGTAACAGGCGATTTTGTGCAGCAGTAGATCGTGGTTTTACTTTGTCGAACGCTTTTTCGAAGTCCATGACTACGACGTCTACTTGTTTGCCTTGCTCTAGGTTGGTGGTGACCTCCTCCATAAATTCTAACAGTTGCGTCTCGCATGATCTGTTTTCTGAAACCGTGCTGTTGGTTTGCAGGGGATGTTGTTCTGTTCCAGATGCTGCATCATGTTGCTAACTACAATATGTTTCATAAATCTTGCAGGGGACACTAGTGAGGGACACGGGTCTTTAATTGCGTGGGTCATAGTGATCACCTTTCTTGTAGATTGTTGTCACCAGAGCCTCTCGCCAGTCTGAGGGAACCTGACCTGAGCTAAGAGAAGTCCTGTATATGATGGTGAGAACAGGGGCTATCTCTCTAGCTAACTGTTTTAGAACTCGGGGTGGGATCTTGTCTGGGCCTGGGGCCTTGTTTGGGTTTAGGTCCTTGAGTAGTCAGTAGACACCCTCAACGGTTATATTGATCTCACTCATGGTTGGATGTGGGGAAGATAACAGGGATATGTTACACTTTTGTTCAAATTCCTCATAAGTGTAGGTTCTTCCTTCACTGAAAGCCTGGTAGAAATGTGAGTTGAGGGCTTCTACTTTGCCTTTGCTGTCGCTGACTAGCCTACCATTGACTTTGAGTGGTGGGATGCCATGAGATGACGACCTTTGTGTTTGATGTATGTCCAAAACTTCTTTGTTGATGGCTTTCTTCACTGATCTAACGGTGGAGCTGAGTCTTGTTCTAAGTTTGACTGTGTAAAGAGTGAGTGGACGTAAATCCAGTATGCTCTACATAGAAGTCTCTGAATTTCTGTCTTCAGGTTGTGTACTTTCTCTTGGAGGTCGGAATTTTTTCCCCCCCATTTTTTGTGTGTTGTTTCTACGTGCTGTCAGTCTCCTTATCCCAGGGGTGATCCAGGGATGTGATTCTCTTGACTTGCAGGTTTTATGAGGAATGTGTTCTTGAATACTGGAGTGAAGGGTGGGTCTTGAACTTGTTCCATTTGTTCCTCAACGCTGCTGTCGGTGTCAGTTTCCAGACTATTGGAGAGTGTTGCCATCTCTTCTTTGATACCCTCCCAGTTGGCCTTGTGGTGGAGTGGAATCTGGCGCAGCGGTTGCGTTAGTGCTTTTGGTCTGGTTGACAATTCACAGCAGACAATGTCATGGTCAGAAAGGCCTGGCATGACACGGACTCTAGGGATCATCTCTGGGACATTCGTGATGATCAAGTCCATGGTATTAGCAGCATTCTTATCATGACGCGTTGGCTCAAGGACAACTTGCTCCAGGGCCATGTCATTGAGCAGGTCCATGAGCTGGTTGTGAAGGCCGATGGAAATGGTACCTGGCTTGAGGGTCTGTGTCCGCCAGTCCCAGCCTGGGAAGTCCAGATCTCCAGCAATGAGCAGATTGCCATATCACATGCTCGTCTCACTGCTGTTTCGAAGTGCTGGAGACTGATACTGTCAGATGACTTTGGCCTGTAATATGCACAGATGTATAGGGGGTCTTTTGTTGGTCCACATTTTGACCCAAAGAATCTCGCAGTCTGTGTCTAGCTCTGGTGTAGCTACACTCTGGATGCTGGTGTGGATGGCTATGAGGACTCCGCCTCCCTGGATTTTAGAGGATGGAACTCTTGTTTGGGGGGAGTAGAGCATACAATAACACTGTCGAGAGAAACCAGCAAGGTCAGAGTTCAGGGGATGCAGTAGAGGTCAATGAATGAGGTAATGACTATGTGTCCAGGCCTACGACTTTTGGTGTTTTTGAACCTGGTAAGACAAACAAGTAAGTGATCACTGCAGCTGCTATCAGGAGGACCATACCCCAGCAATGTCTGTTGTGTGTTGACATGAATGTGGTCAGTCAATGTTTCAGAAGATGGAGTAATTCATGTGGGCATTTCAATCAACAGATTAAGTCAGTAAATGTTACATCTTCCAGCAGTTCAGTAAATCTGTCAACCCAGTGCCGATGTTCGGCAGGGTTTCTGTACTTGAATCTGATGAATAATGGTTTCTTTCTGTTCAGAGTAATTTTGACCTATAGACATTCTACATGGTCTTTTTCTAAGGAAATAATGTTTCTATGTAACAGTCTGACTGATATATAGGATTAAGCCAGTTTATTTTGGTAGAGTGGGGGTCGATTCTCACGGTGTTGTAACCGGGAATGGACACATCATCTGCGTTGAATGTGTTCTTCGATAAACGTGATTCAGCACAACAAAATGTGAAACAGTTGGCTAGAATAGAAAAGAATTGAAGATAACTTGTCAAATGTATTTTAGTCATGTCTGGAACTGGAATTGTCTGTTACCCAAAAGAGAGAGAGAGAGAGAGAGAGAGAGAGAGAGAGAGAGAGAGAGAGAAGAGAGACAGACAGACAGAGACTGAGACTCAGAGAGAGAGAGATGCAAAGGTGTTATTTTTTCAGAACTGTTTGTGTGCCTGCACATACAAAACAACAGAACTGTATCCAGAAAGATAGTCAGCCCTGATGTAGCCTAAAAAAGCTGACAGGGTGGTAAGCAACATGACTTGACAACACTGAAAAGAATAACGTAAGGTGTACAAACTGCAACAATGTAGTCTCAAGGCAAATGAGTAGACATACTTTTATGTACAATGTAGCAATCATCACAGAGCATTGAATGTGACCAGATTCCACACACTTGTAAAAGAACGTTGCAGCTTTCAAGACCAGCATGTATCCTCATCACCATAGCACATAAAATAACCCCCCCCCCCACACACACACAGCCCTGATATGGCCCTTTGCAGTTGGCTGGGCTGTAACTGTAAGCAACATTACCTTATGCACACACAATGAACGAGATATGTGTTTATGAACACAAACACACACCAGTCAAAGTTACTCCTCAGAGTCATGTCTGTATGCTTAGATAAAAGCTCACCAAAACACTTAGCATAAAGTTAAAACCCGCAGCAGGTCTAATTCTTTAAAAAAAACAACAAAAAAATCTAAAACCATTTCTAAAGCCATTAAAAAAGTCTAGGCACCAACCAGCTGGATCATTTAATTCCTTCCCAGTTCATAGGGTTGTCAGGTACATCCAGTTACCAGTAACAGTCGAACGTGGGAACCTGACTCAGAATACATTTTGTATATTATAGGCCAGTCAGGTCAGCTGTGCTTGAACTTATTGAAAAAATGTTAAAAAAAAAAAAATTGAAAAATACTGAAAAGGATGTTAAAGCAAGCCATTTTCACAATGATGAAAATATTCAGCCAGAATATCACTACATGAAGAAAGACTGTGGGGTGATTCGGGCAAAAACTTAGTATCAACTGACAAAAATGAGATACAAGCAGCCAAACTGAATGTCTTCATATTCAGCTAATAGATCATTATAAAACAAATCAACACTTTTGAATTAAAACCACCTTTGCTAGTGTAAACTGCTCATGACTGATTTTTTTAAAAATTCTAAGCGGCAAATCTTATTCTTGATAAAAGGTTGATGAGCACTTGATCTCATTTTGCAAGAAAAAGAGAGAGCCAATGTTTCTTTTCAAGTTCACCATAATTTCAAATCAGTCTTGTTCAATCAGTCCCCAAACAACTAGACAGTAGGTTCTAATGCAATCTGTAAAAAGCTGAATCATGGTCATAAGCAGTTTGATGAAAAATGAGCTTACTCAAACCACGCTGCCTTGTTCAACACCTCACAACGCTTTCGCAGTTCCACTCACACAGATAAATTAAATGGTGAGAGAAGAGGGAGGGGGCTGGGGGGGGGTGGGGTAGGGGGTGGTCTGGGGGGATGGGGGGGGGGGGGGGGGGGGGGGGGGGGGGGGGGGTGGGGGGAGGGAGAGGAGAAGAAAGAATCAACACCAAAAAGTACATGACCAAATATGTGAGGTCTGTGTAGGTTCCCACATGCACTAATAAACACAAGGACATGACAAGAATTTCAAAGCCAAGGGCCAAACTCCAAATTTTCCAGAAAGAAAAATTACGTACAAGCCACATACTTGTGCTTGTATGATGAATAATGCATACTTTACAAACTTTACATGCTGTCAATTACACTCAAAACATTGTTGTATACTGGACACCCAATCACTGCCTCTGGTCAGCTACTCTGGAGCAACCAATCAAAAACCTGATGTTACAGATTACAACTACAACAGTTTTCACATGTCTGAAACAAGCATCAATAAGCGTAGCAAATACTACATAATGTCTGGACCAATTTTTCAAATACAAGTGATCACACACAAATCCCTGATCTAAAAGATTTTTGTTTCCTGGCCACTCCAAGGCCTCCCGGAAACAGTTTACTGGTGATGTCCATACAAACCTGAATCCAGTGTGTGAGCGTTGTGTTATAAATGTATGATGACTGTCTAGCCAACCTTGTTCATACAAAATGACGTATCTCAATGTCAGCGTTGTTCAAAAATGTTGTAGCAAATGCTACAATCACTGTTCTGGTCGGGGCGCTACTCTGGCGCAATGAGCAAGGTTGTTGTTGCATAGAACTACAACCAGTGATCTACAAAATCCAGTATTAAGACGTATCTTGACTTGTCCGCGTGTCCTGGCACCAACTTTTCAAAATACCCCCCTCCCAGACTTGTCAAGCCAAATTAGTGCCGAGGGGAGTGTCCATACAAAATGTTTATAAATGTATGCGAGGACTGTCTATCCAAGGGTGGTTCATACAAAATGGACGTATCTCAATGTCAGCGTTGTTTATAAAATGTCCCTATGCGAGGACTGTCTATCCAAGGTGTATCAATGTCAGCGTTTTTGTTTAATTATAAAGGACTGTCCGACTAAACATCAAATCAAGGACCAATCAATGTCTATCCCAATGGTGTTCATACAAAATGACGTATCTCAATGTCAGCGTTGTTTATAAAATGTATGCGAGACTGTCTATCCAAGGTGTTCACAAAATGACGTATCTCAATGTCAGCGTTGTTTTAAAATGTATGCTAGGAACCGTCTATCCAAGGGAGCACATGAATGTTGAAAAAACATCAAGAATTAACAGGTTCACTTTAAAAGGGAAACACATGATATGCAAATGTTTTCTATATAAAAACATGATGTCTGCTGCCGAGTCTTTCTTTTTCCTTTTTTTTTTTTTTTTCTTTTTAGGTTAAACGCAGATATTCTAGTTCATAAAAAAATGTCATTTCTGCTGCAGTGTTTTGCCTGCATATTTTTTTTCCAAGTCCCAATTCTTTAAACCCTATGCTAATGGTTTTTCAGTCCCCTAATGCAACTCTTCCAGAAGGTGGGACTTCTTTGAAAACAGAACATCTCCCTCCTGTCAAACATCTGGCTCAGTATTTATCAGTCACCTACAACACATTTCTGTACAAATGCAAGTTTGGACAGTGGGTGGCGGAGTTCTACAGACAACCCCCAAAATCCAGGAGATGAGAAGTTACTGAAAATCTTGGAACATGTCGTATCAAAATCACAAATGAGAACTCCTGCAGCTCAACAACTTGTGGCAGATAACACTAAGCTGGTGCTGAAGGCATTCCTCTCAAACTTCTCACTCCAAGTCCCACATAACAAGAGATCATTTAAAAAAAAGAGAAAACTTCAGTGCCAAACACGCACATAAAAACCCCACATAAGCCAACACGCACTTCAGAGCAGCAGCCAGCCAGCATCCTCTCACACAGTGTGCGTCATGTTCACACAGTGTGCGTCATGTTCACCACAGTGCGCGTCATGTTCACACACACAGTGTGTGTCATGTTCACCACACACAGTGCGTCATGTTCACCACACAGTGTGTGTCATGTTCACCACAGTGTGTGTCATGTTCACCACACAGTCAGCTGATAGCAGACAGCTAGCATCCTTCTGTCTTTTCAGCAAATCTTCTTTCTCCTCTCCTGTTTCTTTGTTCTCGTAGTAACTCCAATCATCAAACACACTACTACGGTGTTTGTAGTCATGAAATATCTGCATCACTTTCATTCCTCCTTCCAAACTGACTTCCTGACAGTTTTCTGGATTTGGTCAGCACTTGCCCTGTTGTCTTTAGAGGAATGCATGCAAGTTCCGTGTTGGGGACATCTTTGACATACAACCAACGAACATCAAAACAAAACAAGCTCTTTGTTATCGTCAATCGATACGCTGAAATCCACACAAGATGTCATTTCCGCAATTCCATGAAATGGGAGGATCCACAGACAGAGAAGATAAGAAAACACTGGTCCTTTTTTCTCAACTTTAAGGCGCGGTTCAGTTTCCTCCTGCTTCCTTGCACAGTGCTGGTGCAAGCCTTGTACTTGATGGACCAGTGGATGAACGGGTCATAGTCACACTTCATCACAAAGAAGCGACTCCCGGCTGGGCAGTCAATGGGATTCTCCGGGTTGTACTGCCTCAAATCAGTGGGGGCTGAGGTCCTGAAACAAGAACCAGAGATTCAAAGGAAATGACACCAACATCAATTCATACAAACTGACAGAGTGATTTCACATGACGAATGAATAGGTTATTAAAAGTAGATGAAATTATGAACAAGCCACAAAATGCGAAAAGCAAGTCATCAGTCAGTATGAGAAGAAAACTAATTGATGTTGACCCACTGGATTGATATTAAGCTTGCCCCCCCCCCCCCCCCCCCCCCCTCCCCCCCCCCCACACACACACACACACACACACACGCCTTTGCATTCAAACTTCCTGAAGGTTTAAAAAAAAAAAAAAGAAAAAACAAGGGGAAAAAAATTCTGAGTGCAGTGGAAGGATAGGAAGATGCGATGGATGTGGGATAAAAACCTCAGGCAGCCCTTCAGAGGTCCTGTTTCACATTGCGAAGGAACAGACCTGTTGCTTTCAAATATATTTTCACCAAGTTTTCTTCAGACTTCTAAACACAGGTAGAAAATAAATCAGGGAGTGGGGGTACAACAGACCTCAATCTGACAGGCTGGTTGTCAAAATTTCCTGGGGAAGGGGTCAGGGACTGTGGAGCTGGGGTGGGGGAGAGAGGGGGAGGAGAGCAAAGGGACCACTTTTGCAACAAAAATATATATATTTTAAAAAAAAATAAAAATAATGGCAAGAAATGAACCCATTCAAGGAAAGCAAAGTATAAATTTAAAGCAGAATTCACACTGTTATAAATCAGAACCTGAGAACAGTCTGAAGACAACTGAAAGTGTTTGACGGCCTACTGGACTAGAGCAAACTTTGCAGTGGTTCAAGGCCTTGAGTCACAACACTGTGTCCTCACAGCCTTGAGTCACAGCACTGTGTCCTCACAGCCTTGAGTCACAGCACTGTGTCCTCACAGACTTGAGTCACAGCACTGTGTCCTCACAGCACTGTGTCCTCCAACAGCCTTGAGTCACAGCACTGTGTCCTCACAGCACTGTGTCCTCACAGCCTTGAGTCACTGCACTGTGTCCTCACAGCCTTGAGTCACAGCACTGTGTCCTCACAGCACTGTGTCCTCACAGCCTTTGAGCCTTGAGTCACTGCACTGTGTCCTCACAGCCTGTGTGTCCTCACAGCCTCCACAGCACTGTGTCCTCACAGCCTTGAGTCACAGCACTGTCCTCACAGCCTTGAGTCACAGCACTGTGTCCTCACAGCCTTGAGCCACAGCACTGTGTCCTCACAGCCTTGAGTCACAGCACTGTGTCCTCACAGCCTTGAGTCACAGCACTGTGTCCCCAGACTGAGTCACAGCCTCACAGCCTTGAGTCACAGCACTGTGTCCTCACAGCCTTGAGTCCACAGCACTGTGTACTCACAGCCTTGTGTCACAGCACTGTGTCCTCACAGCCTTGAGCCACAGCACTGTGTCCCCACAGCACTGTGTCCTCAGCCTTGAGTCATAGCACTGTGTCCTCACAGCCTTGAGCCACAGCACCGTGTCCTCACAGCACTGTGTCCTCACAGCCTTGAGCCACAGCACTGTGTCCTCACAGCCTTGAGCCACAGCACTGTGTCCTCACAGCCTTGAGCCACAGCACTGTGTCCTCACAGCCTTGAGCCACAGCACTGTGTCCTCACAGCACTGTGTCCCCACAGCCTTGAGTCACTGCACTGTGTCCTTACTCCTCAGAGCCTTGAGTCACAGCACTGTGTCCTCACAGCCTTGAGTCACAGCACTTGTCCTCACAGCCTTGTGTCACAGCACCGTGTCCTCACAGCCTTGAGTCACAGCACTGTGTCCTCACAGCCTTGAGTCACAGCACTGTGTCCTCACAGCCTTAAGTCACTGCACTGTGTCCTCACAGCCTTGAGTCACAGCACTGTGTCCTCACAGCTTTGAGTCACAGCACTGTGTCCTCACAGCCTTGAGTCACAGCACTGTGTCCTCACAGCCTCGAACCACAGCACTTGTGTCCTCACAGCTTTGAGCCACAGCACTGTATCCTCACAGCCTAGATCCAAGGTCTTATTTCAGCCTTTTCAATAAAAAATGCATACTGCATTCTTTTCAACCCAGTTTGCTTACGCGATAGAAAAAGGTCAAACCAGAAAAGTATAGAGGACAACAGAGACATCTGTCATGGATCCTCACCAAAAATACAATGTGTTCGTTTGAGGACTATATTCTTTCTTCTGAGTTTCATTAAAATCATTTCTGTTGTGTGTGTGTGTGTTTTTTTTCTCTCCACATCATCAGAGGCATATCAATGAGTATGATCCACTGTGGAATCAAATCATGTGAGATAAAGAAAGAAAGAAATGACTGAAATAAGTAAGGCTTTAATTCAAGTTCCATTTCTGGGCATGACGTTTTCCTTTTTTTTTTTTTTCCTATACTTAATTCAGAGTCTATACTGAAAGACTCCCATTGATCATGTCATGGTACTGTTACGAGTGACAATGATCATTCTTGATTAAAAAGGTGTAATAATAAGAGTCTTGTATTAAATAATGAAGACAGCTCTCCATCTTTACTTTATGCATATAATTTCATGTTCGGACACATGGACACAGGCATTTTGGGCAGTGGCTCCACTTGCTACTTGATGTCAGATATCCCACAGACGCAGGAACTCAGTGCAGGTTAAGGCTCCTCAGGTATAATCTTTTAGACTGCCGTTGTCATCTGTCAACTTCTGAGACACATTGCACGATCACTATGATGATGATGTGTGTTTCACTCCTTACCAAAAATAACATGATTTTGCAACTTTCTGTAAAATAAGTCAGCTCACGTCCAATGTGACCCCTTTGGCCCCCCACCCTCCCTGCCCCCGCCCCACCAAATAAAAAAAAAAACCAAGTCATCAAGTAGCAGTAATAGCATGCTCTGCAAATTTGATGAACACCCTTTTCTGTGTCCAATTTGATAACTCATGTTGTATTTTAAAGTTGATGAGATCTCTGTATCTTTGATGTAGCTTGCTCTATTTCTTCTAATGACTTTTGATGTCTTTACAACACTGGATATGTCTGACATGAAATATAGGAAGTAAAAAATTTTGTATTTTTTGTGAATCCATAGTGGTGCACATATATGATCTGCTGACTGAGACCGTATAATTTTGCTATTAATTTGAAACCCATCCAGCTAAGGATGATGACCTGGTCTTGATTTACTCTGTGTTGCCTGTGACAATAATAATCTTCAGTTTGTTCAAGTAGCTGAGACATTTGCAAGGTGTGTAATCAAAATATTTCAAGTTCAAATAACTGAATCAAAATTGTAAACAAAAACAGCATGTTTTACTCTCCTGTGAAACGTCAAAGTCACATTACTGAAAGTCTAAGCATCAAAGCAAAATTCGAGCTGTTACAGTTTGTGTTGTTGTTGTTGTATGTTAGAATTTCACTCTGCAACTGCAAGATCCATGTTACTCA
>JADBJO010019568.1:10000-20000 GCA_016801955.1 Conus betulinus | reverse complement strand
CGGTCTACTTCTAAATTTTGCCGTCAATGTATGGGAGAGAAAAAGAATGGGGACGTGTTTGTCGTTTTTGTCTGGTAGTTATCAAAACTTGGCTTTATTTGGGTTCAGAGTCATGTGATTCAATTTGGACCTTTCAATCGATTAACTGACATTTTCTTGCAATGAAAGGCTACGTCTTCAACTTTAGAAAGGCTTGTGTAAATGGTTTTGTTACATGCGAAAGAGTCACAGAGAGTTTGTAAGAATAAAGGGAGATCATTAATGTGTATTGCAAAGTGAATAGATCCAAGGACAAAGCTCTAGGTGACGCCATATGTGACTGACAAAACAATAGAGTTTGTGTCAATAGCAAGAAACTCTAGGGAGAGCTTGACAGCAGAAGGTCTTCAGAGAAGAAACATCCCTCAGACAAGCCCTGAACTCCTTACACGCTAAGAGGGCCAGGCCGCATCAGGTCATGACTCCCAGATGCCCTTCTACTGCCATTTTTTTCCTGGCGCTGCCGAGATTCGAACTCGCAACTTTTGGGTGGGTGGGCGTATTAAGGCGTGTCTGTTTAGACGGATAACTTACCCCATTGCTAACTGGATACCTGTTCGTAAGTTGGGAAATGTAAGCCTTATGAAGTTCACTTTTGTTCCTCCTCGACCAGATACAGCGGGAACTCTTGTCAGCTGCTTCTGCCATTGCCTTAAGGGTTCTGGTCCTCTCCTTACCTGAAATCCCGAAGTGCTTCATGAGCTTATAGGTTGGTGAGCCTACAAATCCCCTTGCTCCAACTTCTATGGCGAGGATCCGGGCCTGGAGGCCAGATTCCCTGGAACTGCTCGCCACACTGTCATATATTTCTCAGTTTTGTAGAGGGGCACTTGCACCATTCTGTTTTCGAATGGCACAGTGAGTTCTATCAGAATCATTTATCTTGATGAACTTGAGTGGAGAACAATATCCACTCTCATGCCACTCTTCCTGATGATCGCAGGATGGTTCTTCCACTGTTGGAGGTCTACTGTGCATTCAAAGTCATCTGCTCCATCCAGTAAACTCTGCTTCCGTGCTCTTGATATCACAGCTGCTCCAAACCATGCGTTGTGGCCTCCTGCTGTGAAGAACTTTGTTGCTGGAGCTACTGGTGGCGTTGATCTTCCTCCTGCAGCACTAACCATATGTGCGATTTCCTTGAGCACTTGGTTGTGCCTCCATGTGTACCTTCCCTGGGTCAGTGCTGCTTTGCCTGAAGTCAGGACATGCTACCATTGTTTGTTTGCCATGACAGAGTGGGCACGTGGGTTCATCTGATTTCCCCACATGACCAGGTTCGTATTCGAGGGCAGGAGAACATATACAGATGTGAGGATGAAGCTGACTCAGGGGTTGACATCGATTGAAAGAGCTTGAACAACTTCTTAGATATGGCTATGAAACACATGTGAATCTAACTCATGTAGGTACCCTAACAAATAATCTTCGGACCACACAATACAATTTTCCTCATTCTCTACAGTTCTAAATTCGTCTATACAATAACGACCACATTTCCAAGTAAACTCGACTGGGAAAGGCCAAGAATCAACACGGTCTCCAATATGTAAATAACAATCACTTGAAAACAGCCCTTTAGTGATTATAAGATTATCAATCACACTATCACCATGTGGTGAAACATGTGTAAACTGACCATCAAAATCACCAACACATGCACCGTCCACAATAACACAGTCTAACATAAAACACAAATTCAATAAGACTCACCAAAGTTATTGATAAACAGATCTTTTGACTGTCGGTTAAAAATATCAGCATCGTTATCATCGACATCACCAATAGGAGAATAGGTAAGTGCTACATTTCAGCTAGGTCGCTTCCACCCTGTCCTCGCATTTAGATCCCCACAGATCGCAAGACTCATTTGTAATGTTGAGGACAGCTTCTTCTAATAAGACAATTCCATCTTTTCGTATGTTGTTACTGTACAGAGTCTTTTTCTCTGGAGCAACGTATGTCACAATAATAGGCACATTTTTTATCGACCTGAAAAAACACGCTTATTTCACAACCACAATATTTTCGCAATCAATCTTTATTTGTGTAATACAGCGTTGGTAGCATATGTGTATTAAAAAAGCAATCCACTAGAATTTCTTCCTTGTTTTGGTGACTTTTTTGCATGTAAGTAATATTTCAAAAAGTTAATGAAAAATTTCCAGAGCAGTCAAAAGTGTTATCCACAAAAGTTTCTGTCAAGCAAACGATATCAAATAGTTCAATGTATTTAATGAAAGAGATCTCAGTTTCGTGCGCAAGTTTTCAATATTGAAAGTCAGGACTTTCAAATCACATGGATCACCAAACCTGTCCTATTGTTTTTTGGCATTCCTGTGTGAACGACGAGGAAAGGGGTACCTGCCTGGGGTCTTGTTCACAGGCGTGCTGTCTGTCCGAGGTGTTTCCTGGCCTTGCTTGCGTGCGATGAAAGACCTCCCGCACGCCCGACTGCCGTGACCCGCTGCAATTACGACTTGCACGTGATGACCTTAGACTGCCGACCTGCCGAGATGGCGACGGACGAGAAGGGGAATCCCCAGCGTTGTCTGTGCCGCACGGTACACTGTCACCTCTGACCTGTTTGTTGACAGTGTCATGCAAGTGTGGTAGCCACTATTGCTGTTGACTACGTAGAGTCGGAAGCCACCACCTCAACATACGTTCTTGGGTCAAGTCGTCTGGGCTGCACTACTAACTGCCCCTTTCTGAAGTATGCCACCTTAATTCTTTCTTGGCCTCAGCGACTATACTATCTTGCTGGTAGGTGAGGTCATTGGCCACGGTTACTCCTTTGCCCTTCAGTCTGGCACAGAAGTCCTTCTTTGTCATAAATGACATTTTTTTTCCACCTGCTAAATTTGACTAGGCCAGGGTCCATAGGCCAGGGTCCACCATGTCTGCTCTGGCCAACATGATGGGCCCAACGTCGTCCGTTGTCCACAACTTGTCCGTCTCCACGCTGTTCAGGATGTCCGTCGTCGCTGTGGCACGGAAGTCAAAGGTCTCCCTTCCCTCTGCTGTAGGCATCCCAAACACACGGATGTTGTCTTGTCTGGAGAACCCCTCCAGTCTGTCCACCTCCTCTCTCAGTCGTGTCAATTGCTTGGTCGTATCCCTGATTGATTCTGTGAGTTGTTGCATTTCTTTTTTTTGCTGCTTTCTCTCTCTGCATACCGCTCATTGATATCAGCCTTGATGTCCTGAAGTAGAGTAAAGCACTTGTCACTGTCACTTTCCAGTTTACCACAGCGTTTATCAATTGTCATTACATTTCATTGTGACAATCCCAATATCAGTTCTGAGTGCACCGAGGTCTTGTCTCATGAGCTCCATGTGAGCTTCTAATGATTCGAACCTGTTCTCCTGTCGCTGGATGGCGTCAAGAATCTGTCGTGCAGTATCCGCTGGCAGGCAGCAATCACTGGAGACATGGAGAGGGGTACAGACGGAACTGCTTTTGTCAGCATCTGTCCGCGCACTGTCTTGTTTGTCATGGTCAGGTCCTGGATGCTACTCAGTATCTCCACAACACAGGAGATACGCCGCTACAAAAATGAAAACAAGTATGTCCACTTTGTTCCTTGTTGTTATCCACCCCGCGTAGTTATCTTTACATACGCACGCGCGCGCACGCGCGCGCGCGCGCACACACACACACACACACACACACACAACACACACAAACACGCGCGCATAGAGAGAGAGGGAGAAAGAGAGTGCACACACACACACACACACACATACACACACACACGCGCGCGCGCGCGCGCGCGCGCGCGCACACGCACACAAACACGCACACACACACGCACGCTCGCAAATAAGCACGTACGGACACACATGCATGTACGCGCATGCGCGCATGCACATGCACGCTCACACACGCATTCGATGAAGAAAGCAAGAGAGAGAGAGAGAGTCTTCCTTTGCTAGGAATGTGTATTATTTATCAGAAAAAGGACACATAGTTCAATAGCTCTTCAAAGTTTTCTTTCTTCACCTTTGAACTTAAGTCCCAGTCGTTTCAAGACTCGCTGTCTCTGCACCTGTCTGCGACGTTCCAACGCACCGTTTAAACAAATACAGGTATGGCGTCCCAGCTGCACTGACGAAAATGAAGAAAACTGAAACTGACTTGTCACCCGGCAACTGTACACCTTGTGACGTCATAATGGCCCACAACGTCACGAGATACCAGCAACAGGCGTCTATGACAGCCGGGAGATAACTCGACGGGCCGCAATGAGGTCACGAGCCTTGTCATCACCGGTCAGGAAAGCCAAAGTACTTCTGCGGATAATGGCGTAGATGTAGGTTTGACCCAGCATGGTCAGTGACATCAACGTGCTGTTCAGAACCACCAGGAGACTGAAGGAGTAGTGATGCCCCCCTGGTCGATCAGCTCGCACAGGCAGTGGAACACAGAGACTGGTCTGACTGAACGCTCTCCCTGATGACGTCATGGGAGTGATGGAGAGACAGGCACCTGCCAGCCACGCCAGCAGGCAGACAGGTAAAATCATCTTCTTTCTCCGCTCAGTTCTCACTTTCTCTGACCACACCACGACTATGCCCCTCTCCAAGGTCATGCTGACATTCACAAAGACACTTACCTGGTTTGGAACAGAGAAGGTAAAACATCCATCAAGCAATACGATGTTTATGATTGTGTCGCTTCAAATGACATAAATCAAATGCATGTCTGTTTGTACTGTACAATACAAAAAATCCGGTCATGCAAAAACGATCGACTTTGCATTACGTATTTACAGCTCCAGTCTGTTTAATTCGGCAATGCTGTTTATTGGAGTTTGACAGAGGATTCATTTCATTTTACTCTATTTCGTTTTTATTCTCACGCTTTAGTCCCTTAGAAATATCAAATTTCAATCGATGACATAAATCAAATATATGTCAATGTATATTATGCGAATCATCGTCGTGTATATTCAACATGATCGACTCTGTATTGCACATTTACAACCTTCGTCATTTTAACTCTACTGTGGCGTTTATTGGAGTTGTACTAAGGGGTGATTTTATTTCATTTATTTCATTTTTATTGCCACTTACGTGAATTATTGAATTTCAATTGATTTCTTGAGAATTGATACGGAGGTGAGCCAATATGACTTTTACTGCTTATTCATTACCCAAATTTCATTAAAGTTGAAACAGATCAGCTAGCATCCCATCAGTTAATTGGCTCAAGAGCTACCCTTGGTCTGTCACATACTTCTGCCTGAAGTTTCTAATCAATGTGAAGCTGGAAACGTTTATGCTGACTTCTGGAAGAAACAAAAGAACGAAAGCACACCCAAGCTCAAGTTTAATGCGCAGTTGCTACCGAATACAAACAGGCGGCTTATTTGGAGCAACACATTTACACAGATTGCAGACGAGCACTAACTAGATGACGAATAAACGCCCATGAACTCCAAATTGAGAGGGCCGTTATACCAACACTGACAGAGAAGACAGATTATGCACGACATGCCATGTTGTTAAGGACGAACTACATTTTCTCGATGACTGCAATTACTTGACCAACAACGTTATCACCTGATGACAAAGATCACAAAAAGAGATTTTCCACCACAGACTAACAGGACAAAACCCTTGGAGATCATGTTATTAGACTGCTTCCGACCTGCACTCGCCCAGTATATCCTGTTGTTTTTTTTTCTCTTTGGAGACAGAAAATTTTATCAGACCCTGATACACACTCTGCGTTTTCTTTCTGCTGCTAATGTTATGTTGCAAGAAGTGACCACGTTGGAATTAGTTAAATTGAATGTCTGAACTTGATAATCTGTGCCACACATAACCTCTGGTTTTCACGCGGCAATAAATCATATTCTTGTTCTTGTTTTTGTTCATACCAGAACGCAGCATTTAAAAAAAAGGGGCGGGGGGGGGGGGGGGGGGGGGGGGGGGGGGGGGGGGGGGGGGGGGGGGGGGGGGGGGGGGGGTGGTGGGGTGTGGTGGAGGTGTTAAGATAATAATCTCCTAAGTGGATGATATTTAATATACACACACACACACACACACACACACACACACACACACACACACATATATATATATATATATATATATATATATATATATATATATATATATATATATAGAGAGAGAGAGAGAGAGAGAGAGAGAGAGAGAGAGAGAGAGATGTATGTGTGTGTGTGTTACATACAGATAGATAGATAGATAGATAGATAGATAGATAGATATAGATAGACAGATAAATAATTCTAAAAAGTTAAATGACGAAGACAGAAACAGCTGGTCACGGTCCCCCAAAGCTTTGTTAATGCACGGAATCAGACATTAGGTCAGTCCGTACATAATAACGGGTCGCCTCGTGGTAGTAAAATGTTTTACCCCCATATGTTGTCACATACAGCAAAACAGCAGTCACACCGCTAGTCACATACAGCAAAACAGCACTCTGTCCCACCGCTGGTCACAAACACCCAAACAGCTGTCTGTCCCTCTGCTGTTTGGATATACGAGACCGTTTTGTGTCCAAATACCAAACTTGCTATCAATTGGGCTAGCCTGAAACTATAGGGAATGGAAAGTGGTTTGTTGGGCTTTCATTGGTTGTCAAATCCTCTCCATAAAACTTGCGTGTTTTGCTTGGAACGTTTGACCTGGATTTCTTGCCACAATTGAACCTCATGGTATACGTGTGCAGGATTTGTGAAGTGAGGCCACTCAAACTCTCATTATCAATGTGACATATGTAGAAGGACCAATACATTCTCCTGTTGAAAGTGCCCAAGGCTAGTGAGATTGCGCCAGAACACACTGTTGCTGAACCCCATGAGAGGGCAAGCTCTTTATGGTTTAGGTGAGGATGGGTTAATGTCCCATCCACACTCATTTGCATATCAGATTGCCAACATCTCCCGTGTCAGCGAAGAGTCGGGTGAAACATTTTACTAGCACGAGGTGCCCCGTACTATGTATGGACTGACCCAATGTCTGCACCCCGTTGTGAGATGTGGTCGAATGAATCTGCTGTAGCTGAGTTAGGTATTAACATACTGGCATGGTGTATGGGTTTATTTAGACACACATACATTGTCACATACTAGGTGCTGTCAGAACTTTCAGACATTTACCTGGCAGGAGAGGAGAAAGAGGAATGCTGCCATTGTGCACACGTTGCTTGATTTCCAGGCTCTGTCCACCCACAAGTAAGAACCATTGTTCATGTGGTCTGCCACAGACAGTACACAGATGTACAACCCCAACACAAATTTAGACATGCATAGGTGAAAGGTAAATACTTTGGTGGATGTTCTTTCTCTGCGTGCTCGAGAAATATGCCCTAAAACTAAGCCATTTCCCAGTAAGATGAATGACACAAGAAGTAAAGTAAAGTACGCTGCCCCTGTCCTCCCAGAAGATGGTCACAGGTGGAAAATACAGGTGAAGGTGCACGGCAGTTCTTCATGTTGAAGTTGTCAGGCAGGGCGTGAACACAACACAGCTGGAAACTGTCAGCATACAGCTCCTGAAGACTGTTGAGATTCTTCAGTAAAGTGTTGGAAAACCGTGATATGTCATTACCTCGGAGGTCTAGCTTTTTAAGATGAACATGGACCAGGTCCCCTCCCAGAACCCTTTCCATGTTACTGCCGGACATGTTCAGGTTGGTGAGTCCAGTGAAGGGCCTCAGTCTATGGAGATCCAGGTACACCAGTTCTACAAAACTCAGGTCCAGGCTATTAAGTCTCGGAAAGGTTTTCACCACAACAGACTGGTTCGGAAAGAGAGCTACCAATGGATTGTTTGCCAGGATCAAGTGATTCAGATTACTGACGTTTCCCAGTGCCTCCCAAGAACCGTGTTTAAGCTGGTTATGGCTTACATCAAGAATCTTGAGGTTGGGAAGATCTGGAAGAAGAAGTTCAGACAGAAAACATTTCCTCAGGCTCAGGTATATCAGCATTTTATTTTTGAACAGGCTGGCTGCTTTCATACCGGTATTAGAGGCATCTAAATAACGAAGATCAGGGTGATCCCCTGCAGGAAACACATGGTCACACACAAACGCCAGTCCCTGACAGGAGCAGTGGTCAGGACAAGTCATGGAGCAGTGCCATTCATCATCATGCTGAGGGCAATGGACATCACCATCACAGACATGATCTGGATGAAGACATACCTGGGACTGACGACAACGAAAGTATCCTGGACATGTGTAGGTCTCACAGTCTGTCTCATCTTCTCTGTAAGGACAGTCACAGACGCCGTTACATCGCACATACACTGGTAAACGGTAGGCTACCAACGGACATTCGAAATGGGTTGGGGGGCACAGAGTGCCTGGCCCATAATGAACACGGTGCATGGCTTTGTGATATGAGTTCCCACATAAATTAATCAGCGATGGCAGTCTGCTACCGTCAGGGATTGACGTCAAGGGAACGTTTAGACTATAAGTTTCCCCCAAATCATTTACGCATCCAGCCATGTCCATAGAGTTTTGCTTGCACTGAGGGCCAAACGTTTTGCACCATTGATGGTCCCTGAAACACTACAATTTCTTTCCTTGTTGCAGGGTGTATGAAAAATGAACGAATGAATCAGTCAGTCAATCAATGAACACAACAAAGACATGTTTTCATTGCATGCCTCACTTCAGCGTTTGATAGAATTGTGGATGCCCTACCAACTACCTATGCATTATGTAAGAAGTCTTTATTCATCATGACGGGCAGAGAAGTGAGAGAACATATACTATGTTTTAGTTTTACTTATTGATATGAAAAAAAGGCAGAGAAGATCGGAAAGAAGCTCAACTGAACACCAGGTTTGTGAGTGACAGTGGGTAGGAAGTGTGTGTGTGTGTGTGTGTGTGTGTGTGTGTGTGTGTGTGTGTGTGCGCGCGCGCGCGTGCGCATGCATGCGTGTGTCTGACTGTGTGTTATGTGCGGGGGTGCGTGCGTGCGTGTTTAGGGTGTGTGTGTGTATGTCTGTGTTTATGTCTGTGGGGGTGTGTGCGCGCGTGCGGGTGTGTGCGTGTGTGTGTGTGTGTGTGTGTGTGTGTGTGTGTGTGTTATCGATTTCCTTTTCGATTCCAGCTAGGTGAACTAATGGACTTTTTCCATTCAGTCTCTCCAGTGTTTGATGTTCCTAAGATGCAGTCTGGTGGAGGACCTCCATCTTCTTCAAGCTCACCTCTAACCCGAAGGGCTGGGCAGCCTGTGTGAAGCCAGATTAGATATGCTGCAAGGCTCTCTGTCAGTTCACGAGAGCAATTCGTAATGCACATTCTTTACCTACAGAAAATGAATAAAGATTGCAATTGTCATTAGGGATAATGGATTTTATTTTATGCTCTTCTGACTAAATATTTAGAAAAATAAGCTTGTGAAATGGACAAATGTTCTGTTGTCATCCTTTTAAGGCCACACCATTAAATCTTTATCCATTCCTTTTAGAAATGGTATATTCGTGGCCATTTACTATGGATGCTCCTCATATTAAACCTCTTCTAACATTTGTTTCTATGCAAACACTGTGCTTTAGAGTTTGTGCCCTCCTTTCTTGGCCTCTTCTGACTGTTCGCGTTTTCTCTACGTACCAACCTCCACCACACTGCAAGAACTATCAGACAAGAAGTTCCTTGATCAACTTCAGATTACGTTGGAAAGCTGTGAACCCTGATCCTGGTCTCTAATACTAGTCGCTGCATTCAGCATCTGCTTAAAAAAATCACCCTTCAATTGCTAGCCTACAGGGGCTCTTGAACGCTCTTAACTTAATCAAGGCTGGTTAGTGATTGGAAGGGACATTAGCTGGGTGATAAACACAGAGGTGTTTCATGGCATTGCTTTATTCACTTCTCTGTCATCAGCCACTGTAACATCAGCCTTCCACGCTTCATGGCACACGATCTGAAGACCCTGAATCTGAGACAGGCGCTGACCATCTGTCT
>JADBJO010019568.1:0-5000 GCA_016801955.1 Conus betulinus | reverse complement strand
GATCTACACACGTGACACATCCCGCACATTTGAGACACACATCCCAGAACACCCGGCTGTCATCCGCCACCACCGACCCAAAACCCATTGCCCTAGATTTCAACCACTCCCACCACAACATACAACATCAACAGTGTGAAACCCATTGCCCTACATTTCAACCACTCCCACCACAACATACAACATCAACCGTGTGAAACCCATTGCCCTACATTTCAACCACTCCCACCACAACATACAATATCAACAGTGTGAACCCATTGCCCTACATTCAAACCACTCCCACCACAACATTAACCGTGTGAAAGTCTTGGCACTCTGGCAATTACAGAGTGACAACTTTGAACGCACTACACGAGAGACCCATCTCATTGCCAAACTTGGTACGGTGCAGCCCCAGGCATCAACATCCAACAGTAACACAAATATACATATACTCACCACCACAACACCAGTCGGCTGTATCTTCCACCAACACACACACACACACACACACACACACACACACACACACACACACACACACACACACACATATACATATACACATACATACACACCACCACCATACCACACACTACCCACTTCAGAGAGAAGTTGCAGCCGCCCTCCATTCATTTTCTTTTATCTTATTTCATTTATTACATTTCTTTTATTTCATTTCATTTTATTATTTGTCATCGCGATTTATTTCATTTATCATTATTTATGTATTTATTCATATTTTCCCATTTTACTCATTTTTTAAATTTATTCTATTTCATATAATTCTGCTTATTTTGTATTTGTTGATTTATGTATCTATTAGTTTTTATGTATTCTATTATTATTATTATTATTATTATTATTATTATCATCATCATTATCATTGTTGTTGTTATTGCCATTTTCTTATTATTTTTATTGATTTATTAGAATTACCCATACCACCACCACCCTCCCCAATACAACTACCCACACATAATCGTTATCATCACCATCACCACCCATTAAAGTCATCTATTTATTTCATTGATTGATTTTTATATTTTAATTTCTTCCCCACTAAGCACTATCATCAAACCACCTCTATTCACTACCATCACTAACATATCACACTTTTCTACAAAACAAGCCACAAACCCCATTGTTTCACACAGCATTATGGCCTTTTTAAGAATTATGGCCTGGCTGCTAACCAGCCCTGTTAAAGTGTAAAGAATTCAAGGCCAGAATCCTTCTCCAAGAGGAAGTTCGTCTATTTAAATCTGCTGCTATTACTTTCCCCAGTGCTTCATCATACCAGTAATTCATGATGTGAAGAAGTTCAATATAATGGACAGGGACAGCAAATGCCTGCATGCGTACTTCTAATTTAAATCTATGCCTGACCTGAATAATTCAAGCCGCCCTGCCATCAGTCACAAGCGTGCAAATACTGTCCAAAATAATGGCACTCTTGACACTTCAAGATGTCAGTAACCCATGACTGAAAAGCTCGCTTTCTAGGTATCCCTAAGGTGAATGTGGAGAGAACACAATATTCAAAACAGGCAAACGTTGTTCGACAGAATAGCACCTAGTAGTAGTAGTAGTAGTAGTAGCAGCAGCAGCAGCAGCAGCAGCAGTAGTAGTAGTAGTAGTTGTTGTTGTTGTTGTTGTAGTTTGTTGTGGTTGTATTATCATTATCATTGTTATTACTATTATTATTACAATGATGATGATGATGATGATGATGATTATCATTAATATTATTATTACCATTATCATCACTATCGTATAGGTATTATCATTATTATTAATACTATTATTATTATTATTATCATCATCATCATCACTATCGTTATAGGTATTATTATTATTATCAGTATTATTATTATCACTATTATTATTATTATTATTATTATTGTTGTTGTTGTTGTTGTTGTTATATAATTATCATTGCTATTATTATCGGTAGCAGTAGCAGTACTATTGTTGATATGATTGTGTCACAATGGCCGTTCCTCGCCCACACGCGCGCAATCGCATACACCTGCACACGAGACTCGACCTCTCCGGGCACAACCGCAATCTGACCCCCCATCACACCAAATATCACTATGAAGATTCACGAACATTTCTCCCTCCCCCTGATCGACAACCTCAGCGGGCTTTTCTCTCTCTCTCTCTCTCTCTCTCTCTCTCTCTCTCTCTCTCTCTCTCTCTCTCTCTCTCTCTCTCTCTCTCCAAAGTATGTTAAGTCACATCAAGCTTGCACGTCGCTTTGGCTCATACATACTCTTTTTACTTCCATTTTGTTCTAACTACACTATTGTTAATTGCATAAATTCATGACATAGGTCGGTGCATATGGGGACTCAGATCCCAAAGATTCAAAATCATATATTTTTCCTTCTTCTCCCGAATACACAGAATTTCACTCCGAACTCTTTCCAGGCACAGCGGGATACCAAATAAAGTCCTCCCGACAGCGCGGGGTAACAAATAAATTCCTCCCAATACAGCGGGGTAACAAATAAATTCCACCCAATACAGCGGGGTAACAATAAAATTCCTCCCAATACAGCGGGGTAACAAATAAATTCCTCCAATACAGCGGGGTAACAAATAAATTCCTCCAATACAGCGGTGTAACAAATAAATTACTCCCAATACAGCGGGGTGACGAATAAATCATCCAATACAGCGGGGGGTAACAAATAAATCCTCCCAATACAGCGGGGTAACAAATAAATTCCTCCAATACAGCGGGGTAACAAATAAATTCCTCCCGACAGAGCGGGGTGACAAATAAATTCCTCCCAATACAGCGGCGGGGTAACAAATAAATTCCTCCCGACAGAGCGGGGTGACAAATAAATTCCTCCCAATACAGCGGGGTAACAAATAAATTCCTCCAATACAGCGGGGTAACAAATAAATTCCTCCCGACAGAGCGGGTGACAAATAAATTCCTCCCAATACAGCGGGGTAACAAATAAATTCCTCCGAATACAGCGGGGTAACAAATAAATTCCTCCCAATACAGCGAGGTAACAAATAAATTCCTCCCAATACAGCGGGGTAACAAATAAATTCCTCCCGATACAGCGGGGTAACAAATAAATTCCTCCCAATACAGCGGGGTGACAAATAAATTCCTCCCGACACAGCGGGGTAAAAAATAAATTCCTCCCAATACAGCGGGGTGACAAATAAATTCCTCCCGATACAGCGGAGTAACAAAATTTTTCCAGGCTACTGGTCCACCCGACTTCTGTCAGTGCTTCCCTAAACTGGGCGACTGGCTGCTCTCTGACTTGTTTCAGAACTCCAAAATCCAACAATATACGGTCCTGTTATACAGACGACATATAAATTAAAATAATATAAAAAGGTACTCACCGATTTTCATCGAACACTCAAACCACAGCCTACCTACCAGATATGTGGATCAGCGGTTTTCAATTTCGATCTCAAAACAAAAGAATGCCGAATTGCACAATTAATCAAAGCTGCATCCACATATCCACTGACCCTAAGTGTACTTGGGTCTGGCCTCCAGCCCAATACCACAGCCTACATATTTAACTTGGGGCTTAACCCCTCTCTAGGTCAAGCCCAGTTACAATTACATACATTTGCTGTCTTCTTTCTTGACAGCTCGACCAGTGCCGCAATGAATGACGATTTTTCATCCAGTCGCCTCAGCAGGTGAACACCCCTGAGTTCCACTCTCTTTTTTCCTACACCCAGGGACCATATTCACTCTCAGTTAACTCCAATCACTGTCTACCCAAAACTCTAAAAATGGCCATTTCATTTCATCTTTACAGGCAAACAATCACAACACAACAACAACAACAACAACAACAACAACAACAACAACAAAAACATCACAATAACCAAACCACGGCCTACACTGGGGTCATGACATACTGTTATTATTGTTATTGTTATTATTGTATAATAGTTACAATGATTATCATTCTTTTTATCATTAAAGTTGTTGTTATTGTTGTCGTCGTGGTTATTGTTGCTGTCATTGTTTCTTTCCGGTTTTGTTTGTCGTTGTTGTTGTTTTTGTTGTTGTTGTTGTTGTTTTGGGGGAGGGTTGCAAAGCATCTCAGAAAGCAAAAACATTTCGCTGGGTTTCAGTGAAAAGATATCAACAGAAGATGAAGTAACACTGTTTCCCATTCTAACACCTTTTTCAGGTTGATATGCCATCAGTAGCCAAGAGTAATCAAAGAAAAAGGGAACTAACAAGTCAGACATCTTTTCTTTCTTTGCTCTGTAAAGACAAGTGTCCTGTATTGTATACAAAACATCATCATCAAACAGATCTGGTTTGAAATGTTATACACAAATTGCCTACTGTAGGACCTTGCAATATGAAGCATTCATACTGTTAAAATATCACTTGCACGCATATTATGCATGAGACCAGCAAATCTTGATAGGATTCAATGGGGCTGTTGTAGACTACAAATCCTTTTGACTTTGGCAAGAACCTGCCTTCTGTATTCAAGTGACTTCATGATATTCATGTCATTATCAATTAATTCTTTCTCATTGTTAAGGCCGAGCTATATATCAGTCTGGACATCGCATTGGCTACTTTAGCTAGTACGCACTCCTAATACTAGAATACAAACTCTGGCAACCCCCCCCCCCCCCCCCCCCCCCCCCCAAAGAAGAAAAAAAAAGAAAAAAAGAAACAGAGTTTTGAATTGACACGCCTATTTCAAGTTGTAATTGTCAACATTTAGTTAGTAAAAACAATACCAGTATCCAAGTAATACGAAATGGGCGTTAAGTAAGAGATTGTATGGTCATCCCACTGAAGAAGATGTCTATACCTGAAACAAACACACACACAACACACACACACACACACACCCACACACACACACACACCACACACACACACACCCATCACTTTAATTGGTAACTAACAATAATGTTTTTAAGGCTTATGGACACGCAAGAGCTAACTTGCAATGGACTTACGACAATTTAAGCGCGAATAATCTTCC
>JADBJO010019567.1:30000-33033 GCA_016801955.1 Conus betulinus | reverse complement strand
TTTACTTTCAGATCACTGACAAATTGTCGTTAAACAGAGCTATATCGTCTTCTCTAAGCACGGCAATACAAAGGTCAGCTAAACTGGAACACGTGAATTGAAATATTTGTGATTTGGAACATAAAGGATTAGCACAAATCACAGCTGATTTCATCCAACTGGCGTTATCAGAGAGACCTCACACACGCACACACACACACACACACGCAGGCACGCACGCATGCACGCACGCACACACACACACACACACACACACACACACACACACACACACACACCACACGCACGCACGCACGCACGCACGCACGCACGCACGCACGCACGCACGCACGCACGCACGCACGCACGCACACACACACACACACACACACACACACACACTTCGATTTTGCTTTGTTCTTCATATGAAAAACAAGTCTGATTGCATTTTGTGCTATAAACTCATGGTTGTGTTGCACAACGCAGCGTATCAAAAAAAAAAAAAAAACACAGTGTGAACAAACATGAGAAGGAACAACAAAGCCTTACTAATTTACCTACACGTTTACTCCTGACAAATCTACCAAATACACTTTGCTCTTTCACGGACTGACAGATTCCTTGTATCATCAAGTCAGGACTGAAAAAAAAAAAAAACAACAATGCACACAAACAAATGTTTCCCCCCTTTCACACAGCAGCTAATTCATCGCTTTCCATGCTCTGTCAGTCCGAAATTCACTCCACATAGAAGTCACAGGGACAACCACTAAGCTACTGTGGAGACGTCCATTTAAGAGAGCAGAAAGGAGGCAGATTTCATTCGTTGAAGGCAGGCATCACTATCAGAATAGATTGTCCAGACGACGTGATGACACCTATCGCCTAACACCTATCCCCTTAGAGCTGCTGCTCCTGTATTGAATTGTATTGCTAAAATAATGTAATGCATTCCAGGGTTATTGTGACAGAAACCAGAAACATCAACAAGAAAAAAAAAATCAACTTACCGACGGAAAAAAAAATTAAAAGACAAGAGAAGATAAAAGTTTGGAGGAAGATTTATGGCTGAGATAGCAATTTTTGTTTCTGTATCATTTTGTTCTGTCCAAGATAGATAGATAGATAGATAGATACAGAGACAGAGAGATAGAGAGAGAAAGACTGTGTGCGTATCTGTGTGTGTGTGTGTGTGTGTGTGTGTGTGCGTGCGTGCGTGCGTGCGTGCGTGCGTGCGTTCGTGCGTGCGTGCGTGCGTGCGTGCGTGCGTGCGTGCGTGCGTGTGTGTGTGTGTGTGTGTGTGTGTGTGTGTGTGTGTGTGTGTGTGTGTGTGTGTGTGTGTGTGTGCTCTTGAGATCTGAAACACTATCAACAGTGCCGAAACGATCAGTCAGACATTCTCGCGACAGACTTCGCACACGGGGCAGCACCAGCAAAGATGCACTGGCAAAAGCGGCCACTAACTAAGCCATAAACTGACTCGATGGGATTCTGGCACCAAAAGAGAATCCCAGAAAAGGGAACGAGTGCTACTTCATCATCTCGTCTCTCCTTGCTTTTGAACGGAACAAGAACGGCCTGTTTGAGTCGAAGGGAAATAACTCTCGGTACTGCATAACATGAGCACTTGACAGTATCTGATTTACGTGTGTTCGTGTGAGAACAGTGTTAAAAAGGATCTGTATTTTGTTTCTCTTCACAGACTATGTCGTCTTGATACCTGTTCTCCGGCAAACAGAGAGCATCCTTCCCTGACATCGCAGGATCTTGCACAAATCAAGAATAATGAAACAGGCAAAATGATACTGTACTGTAATAACCCGTTCTCTCTAAATGGCCATAGCAGATTTGGTAGAGAGACTACCAAAGCAAGGATGCATTTCGACTTTTAACGTATCCCCCAAAATAAAGCTTTTTTTTAAAACTGTATTTGTGACAAAAGCAATGGCAGTCAACAGAGGCAATCAACACTCATTATGAGAGAAGTGTACGTAGAACGTACAGGAAGCGTGAAAGGTATGCTGCGCAAAAGATCGTGGTAAGAACATTGCTAGGGTACATGTGTCATAGCAAATAATGCCATTTATTCCTTTTTTACTGACAGAAAACGGAAAAAGCAACTGTATGTGTTTACTTCTAAATAGACAACAACAAAAAAAAAAAACACAATGGGAGGAGGGGGGGGGGGTCAATATAATATTTAATAAGACATCCAATATTTGCCCTATTCAAATAAAGTATTCTGGGCTCAAGATCCTAATTCGTATTTATCAAAACGCGGCATTATTTCCATGAGGACAGTTTACACATCCATTCTTTAAAAAAATCACAATCCTCTTCGCACCGGACATCTCCAATCATCTTAAGGGCTATGATGGACTGCCAGGGTTTCAGTACAACCTCCCATGTAAGCTTACAGTGTGCGTGCGCCTTGCCTGAACAAATTTAACAAAACAAACAGTTGAAAGTTCACCTCTTTCTCCTTTCTGTTACACTACATCGTTCTCATCTTCTCCTCCTTGCTAATCTTTTTTTCGTTCTCTTACTAGTCTGCCCGCTCTAGTGCGCTGCTTCTGCCCCGAAGTGTCAGGCAACTTCTCTTTCTTTTCTCCCTATGAGCATTAATCACTATTCAAAGAAAAAACTGATCAGTCAGGAGCTGGCACCCTGTTACGGCGAGTTTTTAATGTGGGGTTCAAAATGCATACACACACACAAGGAAAACATTATTTTGTTCTTTTTTTTCCCCCCTTCTTCCCTGGCGCATGAACAAAAGCATTCTGGTTTATCCATTTGTCTGTTAAAACTGGACTGTTGCAGTGTTTCAGAAAAAAAAAAAGTGTAGAATTATGTAGATAGACTGGACCAGCGAGTGAAACCCAAACGTCTGTGAACAACAACTTTTCAGTACGTTTTGTTGGCTTAATGTACAGATACGGATTCACTTCAGGCTTTCTTTCTTTCTACTGACATCTGCAATCGCTCTCTCTCTCTCTCTCTCTCTCTCTCTCTCTCTCTCTCTCTCTCTCTCTCTCTCTCTCTCTCTCTCTCTCT
>JADBJO010019567.1:20000-22500 GCA_016801955.1 Conus betulinus | reverse complement strand
AGGTTAAGAGAATTAAAGTAATAGCCAAGAAGTGCTGTGCCAGTCTCGTGTAGAGTCTCAAGAAGCACAAAGAGGAGAATTTATCTCTGTGGAACTTGATGATCCAGATATGAAAAGATTAAGAGGTCACTATTTTAATTCTATCCAGTAGTTCGGTCAGATTCAGGATCTATTATAAAAATAGAAAATTCCAGACAAAGCGGCGATTTTACACCACACATTTAGGTTTTTGAAAATGGTGTAATACTCCAATTTTGAAAAATTTTATAAACCTATAATGGAATTGTTGAGCAAAGCAAGTTTTAGATATGTTATACCCTAGGCTAGTAGTTGTTGGTTTTTCTTTCATGATATGTTACCGTTCATAACAAGTGACTACAGAGAACGAATGACAAGGATACAAATAGTAAAATAAGAATATTATCTCCAGGGATATTTTCTTACCCAGGTAGAGCACATGACATGACACTGCGTTCATTAAAAGCATTCAACACTATGAATTAATGGCATACAAAGCGAGCATATTGAATTAATTATAAATGAGCAAAGGCAATTGCTTCTTCTAGAGTGACTGCGTTTCATTTGCCGCCCGTGGCGTTTGCAACAAACAAAAACTGTGTCTCTGGTAATAGCCACACCAAATTGTGGTATTGTGATTATGATTGCACCTTAATTTCTCTTTCCGCTAATATATAACAGCGAGCAACCAACTGAAATTCTCTAAGGAATTCAGGACCAGTGGTTACAAAAAAAAAGATCAACAATGGAATGAATAAGGCTGTTGCTTGAGATGATGAATTTGGTCTCATGTGCCCAAAACGCATGCATGCATGCATGTGTGTGCGTGTGCGCGCGCGTGTGTGCGTGTGTGTGTGTGTGTGTGTGTGTGTGTGTGTGTGTGTGTGTGTGTGTGCGAGTGTGTGGTGTGTGTGCTGTGTGTGTGTCTCTCTGTCTGTCTCTCTCTGTCCGTCTGTCTGTCTGTCTGTCTGTCTGTCTGTCTGTCTGTCTGTCTGTCTCTGTCTCTGTCTGTCTCTCTGTCTGTCTGTGTCTTTCTGTTGTCTGTGTGTGTGTGTGTGTGTGTGTGTGTGTGTGTGTGTGTGTGTGTGTGTGTGTGTGTGTGTGTGTGTGTGTGTGTGTGTGTGTGTGTGTGTGTGTGAAATGTGTGTTGATGACAGAGGTTTTAGCATGATTTTAGTAAGAATGCTGCGATTTTCTTGTATGGTTTTATCATTTTTCCTGAACTGTTTATCTGACTGAGAACAGACGTGTAGTATTTTACTTATGATACGCATTCAAGAATTAACGCAACAAATCCTCACCTTCAAGGAAAATCTGCATTAATCAAGATTATGTACTTTCCCAGAAAAATAAAAAAAAGTAAAAGCTCTCACTGACCACGAAGAAAGCATTGACAAGAAATGTAGGAATCTGTGCAGGAATTGCAATAAAGTTTAGAGGCCATTAATTGAAGAGAAGCTAATGGATGGAACCGACATAGATGTAAATCAACGTATGGTAGCGCCAAAAGAATATAATGAATGGAACCACATCTGGAGTCACTGCAACTTGCAGCCAGTATACATACAGTCTAATGCTTTCCAGTATGAGGAAGCAAGAACTGCATAGAAGAGTTTAGGCAGTTTTCGACGTCAGGGTGAAGAATGGGCGAATATTATTCTCTCTCTCTCTCTCCTCTCTCTCTCTCTCTCTCTCTCTCTCTCTCTCTCTCGTATGTTTGATACATTAGGGTCCTCTCTTTCACAGAGACTGACGCGCCAAGTTTGGGGAGAACCTGTAAAAAAAAAGTTGCAGTTTATCCAAATATGTTCAAGGAGATTTAATCCTTGCTCATTTTATAGCTAAATGGTGGACTGATGCCGAAAAGACGTCATCTCGCTCTCCCCCTCCTCACCTCTTCTACCATCTTCTACCACCTGCTGGCAATCAGGCACACACACACACACACACACACACACACACCACACGCGGCCGCCACCCCACACCACACACCACCACACGCGCGCGCGCGCACGCACGCGCGGGAGCACGCACACACACACACACACACACACACGCACACACAAGCACGCATGCACACACACACACACACACACACACACACACACACACTCTCTCTTCTCTACACACACACACACACACACACACACACACACACACACAGACACACAGAGATTGCCATGATCTTATAAATACACCATCCTTATAATGCTGCCGTTAAGGTTCAGTTTAAAACTCTCTATAGCCTAGCCCTCCCCAGGAGACCATATTAGCATAGCTGTCGTGTCAAATTTGATTCGACATCTGCATTTAAAATAAGGTTCATTTAGTGCGGGAAGAAAATGGTGGTAAAATCTTCAAACGAGAATAATGGAGAAAATGTACCAGACAATCCGAGATCAAACGAAAACTGCACATATCCTTCCGGCACTTATAAATTAGATACGGTTGAACATCTGCCAACGAGGTTTTCGTGGCGTCT
>JADBJO010019567.1:0-5000 GCA_016801955.1 Conus betulinus | reverse complement strand
TCCGTCTTCAGTTGCGTGTCTGAGAATTCCAAAAAAGAAATCCATCGATTCGTTTGTTGCAGAAAACTAGAAGTAACCAGAAGCCAGTGGTGTGTACGTAACATCTTTCTTTTTTTTTTCCTCCACAATTAGATTGGCAGCACTCTGTATTCTAGCGAAGATTTGGCAGGAAGTCCAGCAAATGTCACACACAAGAGATGAAAGGGCATTGTTGAGACCATTATTCTGTGACAACATCTGACAATGAATCCAATTATCGACAAAGGTGGACGTCGTTTGGGGAGAATTCTCCACCGACTTGTGAAAGGGAAGACGTGTCATTCAATCTGACTAAGAAGTTCCCAATGTGCCAGATCAACGCTTCTGCTCTGTTGAAATCAGTTGGCTGAGTTGCTCGTTCCATTGGCACTAAGCTCTCATTCTGGATTGCAACGGGCAATGCCGGCATCGATCTGAGCGGGGAAACTTTGCAGAAAACGGTAGCAAGATACAGCCAGGAAGTTGAGGAAATGATCAGAGACTCTCTCTCTCTCTCTCTCTCTCTCTCTCTCTCTCTTCTCTCTCTCTCTCTCTCTCTCTCTCTCTCTCTGTCTGCCCGTCTACCAGTTTGTCCGTCTGCCAGTCTGGCTGTATTTCTTTGTCTCCTTTTGCTCTCTTCTCTCTCTCTCTCTCTCTCTCTCTCTCTCTCTCTCTCTCTCTCTCTCTACCAGTCAATTGGCGTCAGTTTTGTGTATGACACCATGTACGACCTGGTTTAATGTTGTTGTCATTTTCCTCTTTGTTTCTTTGAATTAGCTTCAAGCAGATGATGGACTGATAGTATGATTCGAATTCGGTCTTATTATGTCCACTATCAATGTTCACATTCCTTCAAATGGGGCTTTGACCTTACTGAATAAAATTCTGTTCTGTTCTGTTCTGTCTCTCTCTCTCTCTCTCTCTCTCTCTCTCTCTCTCTCTCTCTCTCTCTCTCCTCTCTCTCTCTCTCAAAAAGCATGCAAAATGGATTCCATACGCCCCTCTTCACATTGATGTTCACTGTACCTGTCTATATACTATTGTACAAAGTTTATACTGTTTTGATCATTACAACTGGATACTGCAAATGATATCTGAAAACAAAAAGAAACAAATACATGAACAAGTCTCACGCTGAGTACACTTAGATTACAATTATTTAAGTATCAACAATGTTAGTTATGGTAGAAAAAAAAAAGGAAAACGAACTTGGTACAAAAAGCAAGACAGGTGTAATATTTTGAAAAGGGCTGTGATATTCTCGCCCTTTGACAGCAATCATTCAAAACTTGCCAACTATCTTCTAAACTGTTATGACATTTTGTTTTCATTACATAGTTCAGCCATTCCTCAAAGGATGTTTGGATGCCAAGTTAACGCCCACCAACCAATGCCTATCATTAAAGCTCCTCTCCTTCTTTCTGCCCTGACTCTGTCTCTGAGGAAATTCCACCGTATTCTGAAACCTGGCAGCATTTATCATACCCTGTCCACAAATCAGGGTCTCAGGCTGAAATGAAGCACTGGAGAAAAGACTGCAAACTACAACATTGCGTGTCGGACATTTCTAAATCAGTTCTCCTCTGCGCCTTACGAGATAAACGTTATTACCCCTGGGGGCTCCCGAACCTAACGAAGTAGCGGCTAGACGGCGAAATCGATAGAAGGATGTGACCAATCCTCCTTCCCAGACAACAGCCTGAAAAAGGGCACGGCAAGGAAGGATGGGAAGAAAAAAGGCAAAGCGTCTTGGCAAAACACGTCATAAAAGCGTGTCCATGTGTGCTGCTACTCAGTTGTATTGGTCATGATGGCTCATGTTTGCCTGGAAGAAAGCCAGAGAATCTGGGAAGTAGGAGGCGGAGTTCTGTGTGTGTGTGTGTGTGTGTGTGTGTGTGTGTGTGTGTGTGTGGTGTGTGCGCGTGCGTGCATGCGAGTGTGCGTGCGAGTGCGCGCGCGCGCGCGCGCGCGTGTGTGTGTGTGTGTGTTCTATTCGGTCTGTGTGTGCGTGTGTGCGCGAGCGGTGCGCGCGCGCGCGTGCGCGCGTGTGTGTGTGTGTGTAAGCATGTGTGTGCTTGTGCGTGTGTGAGTGTGTGTGTGTGTGTGTGTGTGTGTGTGTGTGTGTGAGAGAGAGAGAGAGAGAGAGAGAGAGAGCGGAGAGAGGGAGAGAAGGAGAGAGAAAGCTTCTTTGTAGGGACAAAACGGTGGATGCAAGTATAATGCCTACCAACCCATGCCTATCATCAAACCCTGCACACCTTCTTTCGGCCGGCCATTGACTCAGTCTCTGAGGAAATTCACACCATATTCTGAAACCTGCAGCATTGATCATATCCCGTCCACAATTCAGGGGTCTCAGGCTGAAATGAACCACTAGAGAAAGAGACTGCAAACACAAAATTGCGTGTCGGACATTTCTAAATCAGTTCTCCTCTCTGCGCCTGACGAGATAACGTTATACCCCCTGGGGGCTCCCGAAACTAACGAGTAGCGGCTAGACGGCGAAATCGATAGAAGGATGTGAACCAATCCTCCTTCCCAGACAACATAGGCCTGAAAAGGGCCGCGAAGGAAAGGCTGGGAAGAATTTTAGAACAAGGCAAAGCGTCTTGGCAAATATGACACGGCATAATCTCCGTGATCCATGTGCGCTTGCTTACTCAGTTGTGTATTGTTGTTGTCATGATGGGCTCAGTTTGCCTGAAGAAAGCCAGAGAAATCTGTGGAGTAGAGGCTGAGTTCTGTGGTGTGTGGTGTTTGGTGTGTTTGTGTGTTTGTGCGTGTTGTGTAGTGTTGTGTGTGTGGTGTGGTTTGTGTTGAGTGTGGTGTGTGTGTGTTTTAGGTGTGATGTGTGTGTGTTTGTCGCGGCGAGAGCGCTAGAGGAGAGAGAGAGACGAGCGAGCGAGAAGAGAGGAGCAATGTGGTTTGGAGGGACAAATGGTGGAGGCCAGTTTACGTCCCCCCCCAACCCTCGCCTGCCTATCCAGCAAACTTCTTATCTGTGCTCCTCTTTCCTACCTATCATCAGGCAACAAACCTTCGGGCTACCCTCTTCACCTAACCTTCCGACAAAACCTCTTTTCGCTACTTGTCGCTTCTTCGGCTAACCTCTTTTCGGTCTCGTCTCTTTCGGTTCCAAACCTTTCTGAAAAACCCGTCTAAAAAACCGTCGGACCGGGACCTCTCGGCGGCTAAAAACCTTCGGAGTCGGCTTTTCTTCGTTCGTCCCTACCCTTCCTACCCTTCTTTTTCCATTCTCTGCCCTACTCTGTCCCTCTGGGCTGAGGAAAATCCACCGATATCCTGACCTGCCAGCATTTACTCCATGTCCCGTTCCACACAAGATTTTCCAGGATTCACGGCTTGTGGTAAAGAACCACTAACAAAAAAGACGTGCAAAACTACAACATTGTGTGTCGGGACTTTTATCTATCTAAATCAGTGTTTCCTTTCAGTCCTCTGCGGCCTTTTTGCTCCTTTCGAGACAAAAACGTTTATTATCCCATGCGGGGTCATTAAATCTCCCCTAGCTGGAACTTATCCATTGGGGCTTGTCCTGAAACTAACGAAGTAGCGGGCTAGAACGGGGGACGAACGTGCTGCGAAATCGAATGAAGGATGTGACCATCCTCCTTCCAGACAACCGTCCCTGAAAAGAAGGGCCGACAAGGAGAGAATGGGGAAAAAGCAAAGTGTCTTGCAAAACACGAACTCATAAAGCGTGGTCCCATGTGTGCGGCTACTCAGCTGCTACTTACAGGTTGTATTTTGGTCATTATGGGGCGCAGTTTACCTGGAAAGGAAAGCCATAGATCTGGGAGTAGGAGGCCGGAGTTGTTTTCTGTGGTGTGTGGGATGTGTGTGTGTGTGTGTGGGTTGTGTGTGGGTGCGTGTGGTGTGGTGTGTGTGTTTATGTTAAGCTGAAGAGATCGAGATAGAGAGAGATACGAAAAAGAGAGCGTGGGTTTGTGGTTGTTTTTTTGTTTTTGGTATTATTTTTGTGTGTTTGTGTGTGTGAGCCTCTGTTTCTTGCTTATCTTGCGCTTTGTTTGTGTGTGTGTGTGTGTGTGTGTGTGTTTTTGTGTGTGTGGCTTGTGTGTGGTTGTTTGTGTTTTTTTTTGTGTGTGCGGGTTGGTGAGAGCCGACATCGTAGAGAGGCTGGGACGATAGAGAGCGAGAGCGGAGATAAGAACAACTCCCGAACACTATTGTACCCCCCTACGCTCGTTTAACGGGTTGTTTCTTTTAAGTGTTGGTTCTATACTGGGAGCAAGGCATTCATTCACATTTAGTAGATTGAGAAAGAATTCGACCTTCAATTGACACTATAATTGCTTTCGCTCTTTCCTTTTTTATACCTACGAACCCTTGAAGTCCGTTCTCATTAGTACCTATTCCTGTTTATCTTCAACATAAGGATATCTTGCGGCTAAGGAAGGCAAACGGTTTTCCCCCATCCCTTTCCTACAGCTTTTCCAACTTTTTTCTCTTTCTTTTTCGTTCTTTCCTTTTTTCGTTCTTTCTTTCCTTCTCTGTGTTCGGTCTTCTTGTTCTTCTTTCTTTCATTTTCGTAATCGAAAGATCCTTCGAATTGTAAATCATTTTCTTTTGAGAATCTTGGCATTTTTCCTAACTCTACTACTAACTGCTTTTATAGTCGTATGGTAATGGTATGGTATGTTCATGTATGTAGGTATGTTGCTGTGCAAAATGGCTGCATTCATGCATGCATGTATGCATTATTATGTATGTGGGCGTTGTAACATGCGTTGTATATATTGTGTATGTATGTCAACGTTGGTATATGTTTCTATGCACTATGGACCTGTAATTATATTATTCATTATTTATTGTTTGGTTTTTTTTTTTTTTTTTCGTTTCGCCTATTTGTCTTGACACTGCCGTACTAAATCAGGTAGTGTCTCAATAGCCCTGATGTAATGGCTCTTTTGTTTTTTCCCCCTTTTTCGAGGTCGATTCTT